>CM039474.1:174653-239622 GCA_022433065.1 Begonia loranthoides
GAGAGAGAGAGAGAGAGAGAGAGAGAGAGAGAGAGAGAGAGAGAGAGGCTTGGAAGTTGGAAGGACAACAAGTTGGAAACTTGTTGGGTTTGTTCTTACCTTCCAATGTTTTGGGTTGTCATGTATTGTTTCTTTGCAGTAGTGATTAAGAGTTATTGCAATCCATTCAATTTTTCTCTAATTACATAATGATAAATAACTTTATTTTCTTTTAATAAATTATTTAATTTTTGTCACCGTTCATTAATAATTAATCATTGTCTCGTGTATCTTTTAATTTAATTGGAATGTCACATGTAATGCATCTAGTTTTTTAATATTGATAGTGTCATTTTTTAATATATATATATATATTTCAAGTTTAAATTTTTTAAAACCCTCTTTTCAATTGTTTTTGTATAAACCTAATAATGCATACCAAGCCAAAAACATAAACCTTAAAATCGAAGACCCAAAGCTGTTGAAGCCTAGGTTTTATCGGTTGAAAGCTATGCAAGGCCAACATTCACCTTTAATTTAGGTCGAGGACGCATCGAAAAATAGAAGAGGGTTGATTGTTGTCGGACACTTCTAAGCAGAAGAGGATGAACGTCTCTTCTAAGAGATGACTCTTCTTCCGCGCATTCTTTAGGTAGACCAAAATACCCACTTTCTTCTCCTTCTAAATCCACCTAGAATGTTGTTTTCTATGTTTAAAATTGTCTCAATTGGTAATTTCCTTATTCCATGATCTTCAATTTCATCTTTCTTCTAAACATTGTCCTAATGAAATTAATTATTATTGTTATTATATTAAGAAAACATACTTGACATCAACAATAATGTAAATCGTGTTAAAAATAAATTTTAGTCTTTTTTGTAGAATTGAAAATATCTTTGATACAATAGTTTAAATATATTTATGTTTCTCTAACGACCTTGTTTTCATACACTTAAAACGTCGAGATTCAAATAACATTTTCTTTTGTAAATCATGGCATAGTAGAATACTTTGCATTTGAAACTAAATGAAATAAAATGAAATATCATAGATAAAATTCTTCTCGTTTTACAAATCAAATCATGAATTGAAAACATTTACTTTCTCTTTTTCCTTTATCCTAGCTAGCCACAAGATCCACAACGCGTAAATCCTCCATCAACTGTTCATTTACTTGTTACCATGCTTACATACATCACAAACCATAAACTATAAGCTTAATGCTTAGTAAGAAATGATATGCAATATGAACATGATATGCATTAGATAAAACATTTTCCATTTTAGTTTTCGTTTCTTATTTTCTCTTTTCAGTATGAGTAGGTTCGACAGTGGAGGCACACACCACTTTTCTCCACCCTTTTGGAAGACAGACTCCACCCTTTTGGGAGACAGAATCTGGTAAGGAAAAAATTAATTTCCTTTATTAATTTTCGTTACCTTCCTTGTTTGGCAGTAACAATGCTTGGGAAATTAATAAAGGAAATTAATTTTTTCCTTACCGGATTTTACATGATCATTCTAATGTGTAAATATGATAACTCGGCTTGTGAAGTCAAGAATGACCCATGTGTGGATTCGGCTCATACCAGTGAAGGTGTTCAATCGCACATCGCATGGGAGAATGGAAATGCATGATTTATTAATAAAGTTCTCCTCCTTACCTAGTACAATGCGTTTTGGGCTAACCCCAAGAACAAAGCTGTACGAGTTTTGACTAAAAGCGAATAATATTATACTGAAATGAATAGAGACGTTACAGTAAATAGTTAAAGAGTTTAGATGCATTAATGAATTTTGCATTAAGAATTCAAACTTACTATAAATACTTGCATACTAAGAAATTACCGCAACTTTCACTTTTTTTTTCGTTTCTACGAATTTTATAAAATTATTTTTTAATAATTACCTTGCAAAAATTTCTTACATTTTTACGATGTTTATGTCGTAATACATATAATCGCATAACGACAAGCACATGTATCAGGTGTCCCCCCACCAATATTATATGAATTAGATATTTTATTTTTAATTTTCCACTACGATTACAAAAACTCAAATTACAAATTCTCATTAATAACCACTAATTGTTAAGTTTTTTGGGATTTTTGTCAAAAACAATTGGCCATTTTTTTTTGTTGCACTCGCCAATTGTAAAGATATCAAACTAAATCAAATAATAAAAAGTAAAAAAAATTAGTGTAGTTATATTTAATTTTTCAAATAAAGAAGTAAATAAGATCCTAATTAGTCCCTTCGAGTGATGTAATTGCCCAAGACAGGGTAGGGGAGTCTATATATATATATATATATATAGTATATATCAATATATCATTAATTATTGGACCGGTTGAAATAAGCTTGCAAGCACAAAATTTGGGCTTGGCTCAAATTGTTGAGTGGATCGGTCCAACTCGACCGGTCCCTTCAAACATCTATGGGCTAGGGGATGTCTTGAAGCCCACTAAAAAATGAAGCTTTGTTTGATTTGAGTTTAAAGATGGTAAAAATAAGGTTTTGCCTAAGAAAATTTTGGAGGTTGAGTCACTTTTTATTTTCTAAATAATTATAACAATTATGTACTAAATTTATATAATTATATTTAAAAATAAAAATAGATGGAGTTATGATATTTAATTAATATAATATTTTAATATACTTGTGTCACGAGCTTTTTTATTAATTATATAACTAATCTCATATATCAATCAATTATATTAATACTATAATAAAATCTTAATATAATTATTGAATTTGATTATAGATATTATAATGATAATAATTATAAAATGTTGATAGATTACAACAGCTCGAAGTCCATTTTATTTAGGGAAAATGACAAATTAATCATTGTGGTTTGTGATCAATGACAAGTCAACCATTGTCCTTTATTTTCTAACAAATTAACCACTGATGTATGAGAAAATGACAAAACCAACATCGCTGTTATGTTTGCCGTTAACAAATTGATCTGGAGCTGCGACGTTCGTGAAAAGAAGGTCAAATTTGGCCTGGACACTGCGACGGTCCGTGGAAAGAAGGAGAGGGCCAAATTTGGCCTGAGACACCGCGGCGGCGTCCATCAGAACGCTTTCTGCAAAACATTTTGGCCTGGACACCGCGGCGGTGTCTAGAAAAATTTTTGATCTCAAATTTGAGGGCTTAAACCCGTGATTTTGGGCCCAAGAAAGGGAGGTCATGGAGAAAATCATGTGATAAGTTGTAGATCTCTGAGAGAGCTTCAATTTGATACATTCTGCAGCCAATTCTGAAACTTGTAGCCAAAGTTATGGTCTTTTGAAGTTGAAGAAGTCAAAAATCTAATAAAAACATTTGATTCGTAAAACATATACATAAAGACTTCGAAGTAACCATGAAACACTAGAAACCGAGAATTGCTGTGGACTTGTAAAGTAGCCATACATGAAAAATAGAGAGTTCCAGTGACAAGCAGTTTCTTGGGACGCCACGGCGTCCCAAGACCCTTGAGCCTGGAAGCCACGGCGTCCTAGGACCTTTTGCTCTGGACGCCGCGGTGTCCAGGACCCTTTGCTCTGGACGTCGTGCCTTTGGCCTGGACGTCGCAGCGCCTTGTTAGCTTTCTAACAGAAAACGTGACAACGATGCTGACTTTGTCATTTTTTCATACATCAGTGGTTGATTTATTAGAAAATAAAGATAGTGGTTAACTTGTTATTAATAGCAAATCAAGATGGTTAATTTGTCATTTTCCCTTTTTATTTATATGTTTATAGTTTTTTGCTTTCTCAATATATCTTGAAAAACCTTAGAAAACCGAAAATTGGAACGGCGTCGTGCTGTTCAGTAGATTAACGCACAGAAGAATTAGGGCTTCTCCCAATTGCTCCTCGCTATCTATAAAGCTGAAACTGCGATGCCCAACTTGCCTGAACCGCCCTCGCCTCCACCTGTGTTATCTGGCGAAATGATCTTCGTCATCTCCGTGTGCTTGTTTACATTCGACTGCGTTTCTGTTCATGATTTTTGTTGTGCATTTTTTGGGTTCTGGAGGAGAAGCCGAAGCGTATGATGAAAGTGATTACTTATAAAAGCTGATCAATCTATGAAGCTTTCGTAAACCGAGCTTTTTAAAACTGATGCTTCGGCCTCCTCCTTTCTTCTTCCCTCTAATTTCTCTCTCAATTTCGTAGATTCTGTTTCGAAATTTCCCTGTTTTCGTTGCCGTAATATGGCGTCTGCTGGTTTTGATTTGGGGAAAACCTTATGTTCTTTAAAAGATTTAAGTTTCAATTCTTCGTCGATTGGAGTCTTGTTTGCATCTTCAAATGACACTGTTGTTTTATGAAGATTACAGAAAGAAAGTCCAGAAAATTGAAGATTCAGTTGATTTTACGTCTAATGTTTATATCACATCACGATTGTTGTCTGTGGGTAATCGACTATCACTCGATTAACAAAACACAAACTTGGGTGACTGCAACATATCAATTTTACTTCAATTTCATAGATTAAAGGTGTTGCTTTCGGCTAGCCCAGAAATAATACTGAGGAATGGAGTCCGATTGAACAATGATGTTTTTACCACAGACTGCTGAAATACTAAGAAGACAACCAGTGGAGTACTTAAATAATGAAGCACAGAGTCAATACAACGATGAACTAGGTGTATACAATTTCTATGCTTTGTTCTACCTTTATTCCAACGATAGGAATGGGTTCAAAGTTTCCCTAGTTGGTTGCTCCAACAAACGTATGGGGAAGTAGCAGTCAACCTGCAAGCGATAATGGTGCCATGAGTTATTCTGGTGCAGGTACAGTACATGTGAGTTATTCTGGTGCAGGTACATGTGAGTTATTTTGGTGCAGTCATCGGAACAAAAAGTCTAACTTTGAATTAATATTTGAGACTTTTAGATTCAATGGTGCTAGATTAGGTCAGTGCTTTCCCATCTCATGAATGACGTAAATATGCGTTTAAAGTTTTCATATTAGTTGAATTCCTAAATTTTGTACTATCAAAAAAGCAAAGCTAACAAATCCATAGCAATCTAAAATGAAAGACAAGAAAATGCTTTTTCAACAGATAAAGGTGTCTCTAACATCAAAGATGAGCAATTTCATTTCTAATTCACGTGGAAATGACTCACCCAATTCACCTAATCTTGGTATAAGACATAATTAGTTGGATATAATCATGGATTCTTGGAGATGCAAAGAAAACAACACATCATCACACGGATAAAAATGATCTTATCTTTCCGCCTTAACATATAGCTATTCTACCCCCTTGCTCAATTATTACTACTCAATTCATTTATTATTAGACATTATAAGCATGGGTTAGATCTTTGTAATTACATCATCATATGTTTTTAGGTATTACCAACCCATGCTTTGACAATCTGTCTATTTTTAGAATTGACGTAAAATGCATGATGTCCAAAACCTTAGTCTAAAGTAGCTACATACAATTAAGTTATATTATAGCGCGAAAGTAGCTATATTATCTTTTCTGACGCTAATTACCACAAATTACTTGGCTGACTGGTAAGATTTGCTTGCTAATAAACACATGGGGCTTACATAATTTACCTCTCTCTGCGCTTCTCCAAGAATATCTGCAATGACTTTCTTCTAGGAATTGTCATATCTGGAAGACACACCGATAACCGATTTAATGACGATTTCAAAACTCTCAAAAAGGAAACATGTAATCTTCTTTGTTTTTTGTATTGACGATATGCAGTTGAATTCAGATCGTTAACTTTCTATAGAACTATGAATTTCCTTAACTACCTTCTCTAAGAGAAGATAGTAATTGTTGTTGTAGATGAGTCGTTGAAGAAACAGCGAGTTTCGGATGATCCTTTTCAGCATTCGATTCGGATATTCTCTCTTCAGCAAGCCTCAATGTGCTTTCAGCCTATTCATAAACGATTTTAACCATTAATTAGGATTTTACTAAAAGATGGACAAAAAAAATTAACCCGTTAATGTATATTTTCTCGACGAGTAAAAGGGGGAAGTGCAAAACCTTTTCCCGAGGAATGTCGAAAACGGCGACGGTTTTGTTGTAGAAAATGGTCAAGGGAGCTGAATCATGAATGTTGTCTGAACCAGGACTGAAAAATTAAACAAGATCTGCCGTCATTTATCACGAATATATTTATCCTACAAATGCATCAAAACATTATTATGTTTAGAGGATAATGAATTTAAGATTACCTTAGAGACAAGGCAGTAACAGGCACCGACTGTACTTGAGGTGGACGTTGATCGCCTTTCAATTCAACCTGACCGGCATTTTCGGATCGCTCGTTCACATTCACAGGCGAAGCGGAAATAAGAGATTTGAGGAGCTGAGGATTGATCTTGGAAATGGCGCTAGTCTGAATACCTATATACAGCGAAGACGCATGGTCATTTAGAAATAGACGAAACAAAATCACCAAAAAAGGAAGTTAAAAGGAAAAAAGAGAACGAGGCAGGAGAAAGGCGAACGATCGAACCTCGAAAGCTTCTTTGGTTATGGAGGAACTTCTGAAACTGAGACTTGTTAGACGAAGAGGCAGAAGAAGCGGAAGAGGAAGAGTCCTTCTCCATGGCGAAGAAATCAAGCTCAACGATCGGCTGCGACATTATTGCCACTTCTGGAAGGAACAAACGGCAGTCTAAATTGAAAGATTGACGAAGAAGATGCAGTGAGAGAAAATCGAGGGAGAGTCCAAATTCCACACATCTTTCGCCAAAAAGGTGAAGGCGAATTTATTTATATAGAGTCGATGAGTAAGAGTTGGGTGGGTGTTTTAGTCTTTTACCACTGTCGTACCTCCACCTTTGCGTCACAAAACAGAAGCAAACGTTAAATGTGCGCATTCTGTTGCCACGTGGTGATTAGCATTGCTTCAAATTAATATATGTTTAATTTCAAATTATTTAATGATATTATTACAAATATTTATCCTCATGTAATAATTTGAAGGGTAATTAATAAAACAACCTATAAACTATATATTCCATTATAAGTTAACCACTAAATAATTTTCATTAATAAATAAAATACTCAACTATGGGAAATGAACAAAGTAAATATCGTTGTTACGTTTTTCGTTAAAAAGTGTTGTTTTTCTGCTGCGGAACGTTGTTTTTTTGCAGCGGAAAGTGAGTTCTTAAAATATAATTTAGGAGAGACAATGTTCCGCAGCGGAAAGACAAAATTCTACTGCAGAAAGATAACTTTTGTAGAGGAAAAATTACTTTTCGCTGCAAAAAATTAGTCATTGATGATGAGAACTAAACGGCAACAACAGACTAGGAAGAGAAAATGGACGCTGGTGATGAGAACTGGATGGGTGAAATTGAGAGATGGGGTGAGCCACCAGGAGATGTTTGGAAAGTTGAAAAAGTAGGAATTGTTTTCAACGACGAGAAAATATGTCGGAGCTTTCCGATATCGTCTTCGAGCTAACATTGTATCATATAGCGATTTAACATAAAACTTAAGTTAAATTAGAATTGCAGAGCAGATTCAGCACTACCTTTTTTCTAAAATTTAATGTTTCTTTCAACAGATTAACGATGATGTTTGCGTCGTTTATTTCCTACAATTGAGTATTTTATTTGTTAGCAAAAATTATTTAGTGGTTGATTTGTTATTAACTCTATAGTTCAATTTTTGTTTTGTTAATTTCCCAAATTTGAATTAGCTACTTCGACGAAGATTTAAAATAAAAGGAAAGTACAAAGTAAACCCTGAATTTGGGAAGTTCGATCATTTTAAATTTTTGAAATTTTTTTAAACAAAATAAATTTCAAATTTTAAAATTTTGGGAAATTAACACCCCAAATCCTATAATTTGGTTTAACGATAAGTCAAACCCTGAAGAAAATTTGTGAACAACTAAAATCCTGAATTATGGAAAAAGAACATCGGCGAACTCGCCGTCCATTCTGATAGAGGGATGTCCGTCCATCTTTCCAATAGGCAAGAGGGACGTCCTCCGATAATTGACGTCCCTCGTCCCCCGATAATTGACGTCCATTTCCGTTCGACGGTCATTGGCGTTAACGAAACCGCGGTGTTAACGTCGATGAATTATGACTGTTAGATCGAGGAAAGACGTCCCCCGATCGGAATGGATGGCCAAGATGGAGTTTGTTATTTTCTAAAGGCGATAGTGGACGATCGTCTATGGCTGTTGGATTGAGGGAGGGACGTCCCTTGATCGGAATTGATGGCCAGGATGGACTCTAAAGGTTGTAACGTTGAAGGGTCACTTGCAAGACCCGCTTTTTTAAATGGCACAGACTCCCTCAATTAAGACGGGCGTCCCTCTTCACATATTGAATGTCCCTCGTCCAAACCGGACGTCCCTCTTCACATATTGGACGTCCCTCGTCCAAACCGGACGTCTCTCTTCACATATTGGACGTCCCTCGTCCAAAAGCAGACGTCCATCGACTTGAGACTACGTCGTTTTGCCAATGACGGACATCCCTAGTCTCAAAACGGATGTCACTCGACTTAAAACTACGTCGTTCAGGCCGAAACAGACATCTGTCTTTGGTTGAGAGACGTCCGTTTTATGTTTGAGAGACTTCTCTTAAAGCTAAATGACATCGTTTTTCATCTCAACAGACGTCTCAAGTGCAAATCTGCCTATATAATCGCGAGGGACATCCTCTGTGCCCTAGGTATTGTCGAGAGACATTTCAACTTCCTCCGACCAACTCGAATTTCCGAAACCTCTCCTCACGTTTGTAGAAGCAGAAAATGGCGTCGAAGGCGGTTCAAGTTATGAAGAAGCGTAAAGGGGCTCTCTCCGAGACTGAGGCACAATCTGCACCAGTGTTCAGCTCAGCATCCTCCAAAGAAAGGTACAATAATGACATTAACCTAATTTGTTGCCCAAATACAAAATCAGCTCAGTTGGGCGGTTGCTATCCAACTGAGTTGAGGACTTACAACACGGGGTATAATGTCTGGCATTGCTGAAACAATTGCATCATAATCCTAAAGTTGAATCGTTCTATAGGCCCAAATCCAAGGACCTAAATGTCAAAGCTAGAGTAATTCATCATATGATCACCTACACAGTTCTGCCCCGTGATGGACATAGAGACCATGTCAGCTGCATAGATCTTTATGTGATGGAGAAACTCTACAACGAGAAAAGATTCAACGTTGCATACATGATTATTAATCTCATGAAGGCAGTCCTAAAGAGTCTAAGGAAAAACCTCCCCTATAACTGGCTCATTCAATAGATCGTTGATAGTAGCGTGTTGGTTGTCCCTCCTAGGGAGCGAAGAACCAATGAAAAGACACTTGATGTCTACAATTAAATGACATTGACTCAGATGAGGCTGAACAAAGTAGGAGGGAAGTGGGTATTCAAGGGGGCGGACACTCCCTCCACGTTGCCTGCACATCCTCAATCCACGTCGGCTGCACAACCTCAATCAAAGTCAGTTGCACCTCCTCCTTCGACATCGACTGCGCTAATTCTGTGGAGGTCAGTTGCACAGCTATCAGATCATGTGGAGGTGGAGGAAAATTCTGTTCATCCCCCTCCTTAGTCCTCACCCTATGTACTGATCACTGACGAGAGGTAGAAGTGACTTGTTGCCAAATTGGATAGACATGAGAGGCAACTTGACAAGGTTCAAGCCACTGTACTCATCACTTCAAGCCACTGTACTCATCACAAAGCATTTAAATGATAAAATTTTAATCTTATACTCATCACGATAAAATGAAGGGTATTACATATATACAATTAGGATACTAAACATAAATAAATAAATGAGAACCCATAGAAGCCACATGGTTAAGGATGCAGGTGTGGCGCGACGGACTCCTGCAAAACAAAAACATAATACTATGTCATACAAAGCGTACATAGTTAGATCAACGTATGAAAGTGTAACAATCTACGCACTTATGAATCGACAACAATGGTAAAATCCATAAAGGTGTCTTGTGAGCATCTTGCTCTACCGCTGTCACTTGCCACGCCAGTGGCTGAGCCTCCACCTTGACAAAAGCGGACATTTTGACCCACACCCTGACAACGACTACATGTCATGGGGACATTTCTCCCGCTGACTACCATGCAGCTACGGGGCTCGTCCGCATCCCGCACTCTTCATTTTCAAGGTCGAGCTAGGATTCTTTTAATTGGCGGTGGTAGAATTGGATCCTGGTTTGTTTCAAGCCACTAGTAGGCCAGGCAAAATGGGAGTACATCCTCATAAATGTGTCATGATGATACAATACATGCACATAGTCCTCAGCTGAAGTCCTTATAAAAAGGATACACGGGATGTCATACACGCATGGGATTCTGGTCAGCTCCCATTGGTAATAGTTACAGGTGCGTGTGTCCAAATCAACTACGCACTGTTCATTACTGTCACTGACCTCAAACCGATTACTTCCACAATATGTTGGACACCAATTCTAATCTGCATGTTGTAGCTTCGCAAGTTTCTTTTTGGTCTTAGGACACAATAGGTCCATCGACTCGGCCATCTTGTCATGTTTCTTAACGATCCTACACATGATACCCGTTTTAATCCTCTCGAACATTGTGAGGATCGATTTTCCTGGGCTGGTAAGAGGTAGACGTTGTAGGACTCATTCAAATTATTAAGGCCCATGTCACACTTTGGGATAGAACTAAAAGCATGTTTTGACCAATACCTTGGGTTGATTTTTTACAGATATGCATTTGCTATCTAGTCGAGCACAAATAGAGTATTCATCTCTTTCTGAAATTGCAATGATGTTGTGGCCCTAGTTGCCTTCCACATGATATTTTTGTACAAATTGCCTGGAAATTATTTTTTAAATTTGGCATGCAAGTGTTTAAGGTAGAAATGATGTTTAACTGTTGGTGCATATCGTTTGATAGCAGGCACCAACCCCTTATGTCGGTTGGAAATAAATGTTCATCCCCTGCCTATCTCACTGTCTACGTCCAAAAGTAAGCAACACAAAAACCAGGACCAGGAATCTCTGCATTCTGATTCAACAAGTGTCACAGCAACTAGATAAATTCCATCATTGCCATCAATGCTAACGGCTATGAACAACTAGCCTGAGCACAACCACTTCAGGTGACAGTCATCTAGGCAAATGACAGACTTACTAAACTCCCTCAGACTTCTCTTGTACGCATCCAAACACATGTACATTCTTTTAAATATTGGACTTGGATGGGGCGTAAGAACATTCCTATCTACCACCACCAACAATGTGCTGCTAGGATTGGATCTTCAAATTTCTTCTCTGTATGACCACAGTCACTTGTATTGTTCATCACCATCTCCTTCGTTCAGTTTCAGGGCTACATTCCTAACCCTTCTGGCAAGACTTGAGGTAATGTTGACATTAAAGTCCTTCTTGGCAAAAGCGTGTTGGCTTTTTATTTGTCGTACACAAGTGTGAACCTCATTATAGCTCTTAATTTGAAACGTAAGTACACCTTTCATTTTTGAAGCGTGAAGCTGCCAACTTCATCCATCCTTGCACACGACAGTCAACCAATGATGTTTGCTTTTAACAAACTTTATTCCATGCCCATTCTTCAAAGCATAATCAACCATTTCTTCTATAATTTCGTTCAACGAACTATACTTTTTCCCCGGACAGAGCTCTAAGGACGAACATTCTAGTTAAGGGTGCATACTTTCTTCCCAATCATCATCATGTGAGTCCCGTATTGAATGAAGCTCTGAGTCCAGGGATGCAGAGATTGAATGCACCTTTATATCAGGTTCATGATAGAAGCAACGTTGCTCATCAGCCTCGACTGCTAAAATAGGATCCACCTCCATTCCGCAGGTAATGGTTTCTTCAACAATGGATGGTGCAACACTCCTCGACCCTATTTTATGTGCAACACTCAAAAACTTTGCTCTGCTCAGGAATTGTGTTCAGGGATTTAGAGTTGCTTGTGCTCGCAGAGGACGTTCTTCGTGATTATATAGTCAAAGTTGCACTGGTTCAAGTTCATGCAACGAATAAAGGACGTCAATCGAGATGAGAAACGATGTTGTTTAGCGTTAAGAGAAGTCCCTTGAACATAAAACGAATGTCCCTCGACCAAAGACTGATGTCAGTTTCGGCCTGAATGACGTAGTTTTAAGTCTAGGGATTTCCGTTTTAAGACTAGGGATGTCCGTCATTGGCAGAAAGACATAGTCTCAAGTCAAGGGACGTCTGTTTCTAGAGGAGGGACGTCCGATATGCGAGGAAGGACATCCTCTTTTGAAGAGGGACGTCCGTCTTAATTGAGGGAGTCTATGTCTTTTAAAAACGCGGGTGTTTTGCACGCGACCCTTCAACGTTACATCCTTTGGAGTCTATATTGGCCGTCAATTCTGATCGAGGGACGTCCCTCCCTCGATCCAATGGCCATGGACAATCGTTCGCCATTGCCTTTGGAAAATGGCAAACTCCAACCTGGTCGTTAATTTCGATAGAGGGACGTACCTCTCTGGATCCAACGACCATGATTAATCATCTGCTAGCGCCTTTGGAAAATGACAAACTTTATTCTGGCTTTTCATTTCGATCGAGGGACGTTCTTCCTTGATCCAACGGCCACGAAACATTGTTCACCATCGCATTTGGATGATGGCAAACTTCATCATCGCCGTCCATTCTGATTGAAGGACGTCTGTCCATCATTCCAAAGGGCAAGAGGGACATCCCCCAATAATTGATGTCCTTCATTTATTATTGGGCAGGAGGGATGCCCCTTGTCCCCTGATAATTGATATCCTTCGGTTCAGTTCGACGGTCCATGGAGTTAACAAAACCAAGGCATTAACGTCAACAAATCTTGACAGGAAACGTGACTGCGATGTCTCTGGCATTCTTTTCTCATAGTTCAAGGTTTTAGTTGTCTGAGAATTTTCTTCAGGGTTTGACTTGTCGTTGATCCCAAACTATAGGATCTATGGTGTTAATTTAAGTAAAATGTTTTCAACTTAAACTCTAAACTTTTTTTTTTCTAAAATGAATTTTGAATTTTGCACAATGAGCAAATTAAACCTTATTATTAAAATTAGATTATGTTCAATTTTGCTCTAATCTAGCTAAACTAAACAGATATTACAATATTTATATATTATTTAATTTTAATTTTAAAAATTACAAAAGAAGAAAACAAAACCTACTAAAATTGACACAAACCGAGCATAAAACAACTAAAATCAACCAAAAACCGAGTCCAAACCAACTCAAACTGAGTCAAAACCAAAAAAATCAAAAACTGAAACCAAATTGAGCAAGCTAAAAATTGGTTCGAAATTTACCTTGTTCACGATGCAAAGTTTAAGATTCCACATGAAAAAATCTAAAAATTCGAATTTCATATAAATAAAAAAAAGTTTAAGATTGAAATTTATTAGAATTAGCTACATAATTAGAGCTATTTAAACTAAATGTAATAACTTTATGATATCGGAGGCAATTGAGAATCTCAACCTTTTAGTTTTTACCAAATCTATTTTTTTTTTAAGTTTTACATTCTAATCATAGTCATCTATGTTACGATCGTTTATTAATTAAAGTAATCTATTATTTTACCAATAAATAAATGTCACATCTGATTATAAAATTAAATTATTTAGTTAAAGTATAATTCTAACATATACACTTTAATTCCACATATAATTTTATTTTTTGAGATATAATCCACGCATCATTAGTTCGTCGAATTGTAAAATTAGAACATACATCTACCATTTATTTTACCTTATGAATCTAGAAAACATAAAAATAACATTATTATTTTTATTCTATGGTATTAGATTTGAATATTTGTAATTCCAATGGTGGAAGTTGAACCACGTTTTAAATAATGACATTGAAGATGAAGTTAGACAAGAGACGTGATCCGAATCACATGTTAGGCCAACCCCAATAATCCATGCCTAATCTTTCTATGCACGTGATTAACACGTTACGAAAAATAAAATAATAAAATAATAAAAGATTAGTTAGTTTGAACACAGATTAGGCGAAGTCAAGTGTATATAACTAAATTATTAAATGTTCCTAACACAATTTTCATGTTGCACATAAGTTAAAAGTGGTGGGAATTTTGTCGCACATCTATGAGTACAATCGAAGAAAAGCATGTCTTATTAAATAAAGTCCTGGGGCGTAGATGAACAGCTTAATTTATTAGGATAACCTTCCAAATGTGACGTGTATACTTATTTCACAACATGATTCTCTAGAAGATGATGACCCAATAATGATATAACTGAAGAAACTAGGTTTTTCTGCTTTAATCCACTCTTGTGAGGGTATAATTACGGGTAGACACAGGCCGGTTTGGTCTGATTTTGAAATTTAAGAACTAGAACTGGAATTGCGGATAATCTAAATTTAACCTAATAGTGAAATATTATTCGATTTTGATTTGGTTCTGGATCAATTTGGTTTCAAAATAAAAATTAATATTAATATTATTGAAACATATAAATTTAAGCTCGAGTATAGATGAGTTTTATTGGGTTCGTGCAGGATTATTTGGTTCAGATTTTGTAATCCACCATTTGGTTATGTCAGCTGAATACGTATTAAGCTTAGTTGTTTGATGACGTATAATTGAATTATTTCTAAATTGTTTATAAATTATAAATATGATTTCAATTGAGTATATTATTGATTTTCATTAAAAATATCTTCTAAAATGAATATTTAGATGTACTAACGTGTTTGTTGAAATCTTTGTAGTTAATGCTTTAATTTTTGGGACTTACAAGCCTTAATTCAAGAAAAACACGAAGTGGCGGTCAACCAAGGCAAATGGGTGGTCAACCGAAATTATTACAGAGAGTATGAAGTTTTTGAAATCCACGAAGGCGGTCGACCGAAAATATTACAATGTGCTCGAAAATTCTGAAGTGGTGAAAGCGGTCGACCAGGATGAATCATAGTCGACTAGAATAATTGTAGTGAGCAGACCTTGTTTTTGGAGTACAGATCGTGGTCGACTAGGGTGAAGCGCGGTTGACAGAAAATATGACAAAGCGAAATAGATTTTTCGAATCACGCTAAAGCGGTCGACTGGGGAAAGCATTAGTCGACCGGTGCGGTAGACCTTAATGAAAATTGGTCAACCGAGTGCATACAGCAAATGCGTAACAGTCATTAAGCGATCGACCGAAATGATTGAGTGGTCGACCGACCAACAGTTTTTATGAAGAAAACTATAAATTGAAGCACTTGCAAATTGGAAGACAGGAAGGGGGAGAAATCATACCAAAGTGCTGTCAAATTAACTTTTGATATTTCTCTTCTACTTTTGAGTTCTTAGCTTAACTCTCCATTCTCTAAATTGAGATTAAACACTTGTGAGAGTTTATGCATTTGAGATTGTATTTCATCGTTCACAATTTCTACCTTCTGTAATTAGGAGACATTTGAAGGGTGGCGCCCGTAACAGTCATTGTAAAGCTTGATTGACGCCCAAAAAGAAAACTATGGAGGTTATTGAGAAAATGAAACTTCAAGAAGGAGCCTTGAAGCACGGACGTAAGTAAGGTTGACTGAATCGAGATTGCATATCTCTCTCTTACTCTTTACTTGTTATACTTATTTTTGCTTGCATATTAACAATAACATCTTTAGTAAAGAGAAAATATAATATTTGAGTGAATGAATAATTAATTTATAAGTTTAACTAAAAAACCTTGATTAACCAAATTCACCTCTCTCTCTCTCTCTCTCTCTCTCTCTCTCTCTCTCTCTCTCTCTCTCTCTCTCTCTCTCTCTCTGAACACACTATATTGTGCATTAAATAGAAATGAATTCAATAGAGTGCAATCTTATGACAATACATATGAGATTTGAAAACTACTCAAAATTACACACGAAGGCACAAATTAAGTAAAAGAGAGTAGATTAAGTATATTCGTTCATGAATACGAATTATTTGTTATGGATAAAGATGAAACTATTAGTCAAATATTTACTCATTTTATTAACATTACTAATATTTTAAAATTTTTTGGAACACACTACATTGTACATTAAATAGAAATGAATTCAATAGAGTGCAAACTTATGACAATACATATGAGATTTGGAAACTACTAGAAATTACATATGAAGGCACAGATCAAGTAAAAGAGAGTAAATTAAGTATGTTCGTTCATGAATACGAATTATTTGTTATAGATAAAGATGAAACTATTAGTCAAATATTTAACAGAGCAATATGGTTTTTCTGAATCACGCTAAAGTGGTCAACCTAGGACAACAAGGTCAATCGGGGAGAGCATAGGTCGACCGGTGTGATAGACCTTAACGAAAATTGATCGACCGAGTGCATACAGAAAACACGTAACAGTAATAAAATGGTCGACCGAAATGATTGAGTGGTCTGCCAGTTAACAGTTTTTCTGAAGAAAACTATAAACTGAAGCATTTGCAAATTGGAAGACAAGAAGAGAGAGAAATCTAATGCAACAGCGGAAGGGAATAGGAATATAACCTATAAGTGATGAGCAATCAATGATTGAGTGTTGAAGAACTAAGAAGTAGTGATCAACCGAGTGTTTGAAAAACAATAGGCAAGGCGGTCGATCAAGGCTGAAGAACACGGGCAGAGATCAACCGGTAATTCATGATTTTGATCAACACCAAAATTTGCAGTTGCTTGGCTGGTCGATCATCAACAAGAATAAGTATTACAAATTTGAGCGAATTCTTGGGTGGTCGATTGTCAACGGTGAAAGTGATCGACCGGTTGACTTTACTTTTTAAAACTTTGTCGCAATTCACTTCTATGGAAGGTCCGAATTTGAGAAGCCATAACTCTCTGAATTTAGAAGCTTTGGACTTGAAATTTGGAACACAACTCCCTTGATAAATGAAGAATAATCCTCCTAAAAATAAGATTAAGAAACTTCACATATTTGAAAATATGCGCTGAAGAAATCTATTGGTCGAAAATAGCAAGTGGTGACACTTGTAACTCCCATATGGATGCCTTCGTGGATGAGAACTTTCTTGATAGTTAGACACTACTTCACACACTCTTCCTTCAAGGAGTGGGAATGTAGATGCCAATAAGAGAACTTACTCAATTTCAAGTAATCCCAATCTTGTGATGTAACGCACACAAGGAAAACTTTGGATGTAACTCACTAAAGGTTTGAAAGAGGAATCACTCAAATTTTGAAAATAAAGTAAATGCTTTTTCTATTCAATTTCAATTGTCTTAAACATGTACATAAGGTGGCTTTGAATAGCCAATTACAAACTATGAATGGTAAATAACTAAATAAGCAACAATAACACTAAATCGGCTATAGTGTAACCTAGGCCGATACATAATAGTTACTAAGTTAATTAACTAAAAGATTATTTTATTAATTCTTTCTTTCTTCTTTTCCAAAATTTTATGTCTTTTGGTAGCTATTTCCTTCTTGAATTCATCCACTTGGAAGGTTTCCATGTATTGACTTTCCTTGGTCTCCAAGCTTGACCACTTGGGCTTTGCACAATATTTTTTCTCTATTCCATGGTCCTTTGACATAACAAATGAACTCCAATTTTAATATTCTAGTTCATTCTAGAAAGCTTAGGAAGTCAGCTACAATCTTTCTAAAGCACACGTTTTGATATGACATCTTTTAGAATGCCAAAACTATAAAACACTCATCAAAGATCAGAAAGTAGACAGATTTGGAAAGTCCATCAAATATTCTATGTTTGAAATTGAACTTCCACTTGTGTTTGACCTTGAATACCTCCATGATATTTTTGGAAGTTTGACTAATTTTTATCTCTAATCCCTAAGTGATTTAACACATTCAATGCATATAATTAATAACAAATAATAAAGAGTTAAAGGATAGAGAAAATGCAAACTAAATTTGTTTACCCGGTTTGGCAACTCTTGCCTACGTCCGCGCTCCAAGTTTTCCACTTGAAGATCCTTAAACCCAATAACCTCCCCAGTTATTGTAGGTTGAACTTCACGGGCGTCAATCAAGCTTTTACAGACTATTCTAGGGTGTCACCCTCTTCTCTTTGACTATTCTCGGGGCGTCACCCTTTTGCTTAACGGTTTGAGTACAAGAAATGGAAAACTAAAATTTTTAACTCTCCCAAATATAAAATCACAAGTTTGAGAGATGGAGAGTTAGGATTTACACTTTATGATCGATGAGAAATCGAGCATGAAATTTGGCAGAGTTTCGTTTCAATTCTCACTTGGTTAGTTTGAGCTTCGGAGTGTCTTCTATTTATAAACTTTGCAAAACTGGTCGACCACCCTCTGTTTGGTCGACCTCCTCCAGACCGTTGGAATGTTAGCATTGTTAAATACAATCAGATTGGTCAACCACTTTGTCCTCGGTCGACCATTTCTACACAATCCAGAAACTGGCTCAAATATGTCTTATTTTGCGGTCGACCATTTCTGAATAGGTTGACCTCTTTTTAGCAGTTTTTAGCATGTTGAGCAATCTGTCTTCATTTTCGATAGACCACTTCTCCTCTGGTCTACCACTTCTCTGCAAAATAGAATTCTTGAGCTCTTGGCCTTGATTCTAGTCGACCACTTTTGAATTGGTTGACCGCCTTCACTGTTGTTCAGCAATATGGTTGACCTCCTTTATGTTTTAGTCAACCTCTTCTTTCTGTTTAGCATGTCTTGAATCCTCTAAGTCTCAATGATCATTCTATAAGCTACATTGATTTAGACAAATACATTAGTAAGCAATAATATATGTATTAAGGGTATTTTCAATAACGAATAAACTTATTTACTTAATAAATGCGCAATAAACAACTTAATTATACAAATAAAACTGTTATCATCAAAACAAATAACCTAATGTCTATTATGTCAACAATAATTAATGAGTAAGATTTGACGTCTGATAATAGGTTTTATACCTTTCATGAAATAGTTGTAAACATGATATTTTGTTAGTTCTCATTATAAAATGTCAAATTTATTACTCACTTACACCCATTTTCTTTTATTTATGGATGATGATAAAAATTGAACAAAGAAATGAAAAAGAAAGCAAGAAGCCACAATTTCAACGTAAAGCTGCGATCATAAAAATTGAAAGTCAAAATCGAGCAAATAAGAAAAATAAAAAAAAGTCATGTAATACTTTGATTTTTTGTAACGGAATTTAATATGGATAATTGGGAAATATGATTAGTTAGATATCTATCGGGGTATTACCAAGGACGTATTCAATTTATTACAATTTAATGGAATTTATTGGATTATAATTAGGGTTAACTTAGTATTATATTGAGTTATTAAATTAAGGAGAAAAGAAAGTGATAATTGATTGGAATTAAAATGTGAGAAGGATAATTAGAAGGGAATTAAGTGAATGATTAGAATAAAGGAGAAATTAAATGGAAATAGGAGGAGTGAACCGGTTCAGCAGGTGAACCGGTTCGTGCTGCTGTCTACTGGTTGGTCTGGTCTGGAAATCAAAGAAAAGGAGGAAGGAATCAGTTTGGCCATTTTGCGAAGAACAAAAGAGGGCGATGGAAAGAGAGAGATCCAGAGACCGAGTGAGAGCGAGCGAGTGAACAGGAAGGAGCTCGGGCTTGGGCTTGGGCTCGGGTGTGCAGCTGACGGCGGTCAGTTTCTGGCAAGCGGTTGCGGGTGTCAGGTAGCGGGACGTCTAGGGCTGGGGATTAGAGCTCTCGGCTGTGCGTTGGACGTCTCGGCCATGGTAAGTTTGGATGTCAATTTGTTCTGTAAATTCTCTTCCCTTGTGTTCTGCTGATGGGATTGGTCGCCATTGTGGTGTGGCGTGAATGGCGTAGGCAAAATTGATGAAGGAACAGGGTGGTTGGAATGGCAGGGCTGGAGCTTTGGTTTGCAAGGATGCGGTTGGTCCGGCTTGCGGTTGGACCGAACCGATATGCTAGTTTTTGCTCTGGAAGACAACAGTGTGCAACTTCAGAAGAGAATGAGAGGGAGAATCTGTGCGACGAAAATATGGCCGATAAATCTGCATCCCATCGTTTGAATTGTTGGATAAGTTGTTAAACGTTTTAATCCTTGCCATCTGTGTATAAATTCAGCGTGTGTGAGAACTTATACTCTTTGCCCTCTAATTTTGGCAAAGAGTAATTCTCTCTTCACTGATGCAAACTAGAGAGGAGTTAAAGGGTGAGGAAAATGACAGAGAAGGGAGATGGCGAAGCTGCTCTTGGGTGCCTTGTTGGTGAGGATTTCTTCTCTGCTATTTTGGTAATTTAAATTCTGTTTTTGGTTGTTGAGTCTGTCATTAATAGATGGTGTTGTGTTGGATTGTACTCTGTCAATTGGAAAGAATATTACCTCGCTGGAAGTGCTGTGTTCTTCAAATTGGTTATGCGTTTTGTGTTTGACTTTCTGACATTGCCTATGTGCCTTTAAGATTAAAGCTTTGTAATTGATACTTTTGCTTAAGTATATTTTGTTGGAATTGGGATTGGTTACCTTGATGTAGAATCTTGTTGGGTTAAGTTTGGTTATCTGTTGGATGAATTTGTTGGAAGGGATAATCTGTTCGGTTTTGTGAAGTAAAAATGTTATGTACGTTAGATTGAAACTTTGATTAATATTCTGTAATGTTTAGTTGATGAATATATATGCTCCTTTGATTATTGCCTGGATGGGTTATAAAGCACATGCTCTGTACAATTGGATATGTTGTTTGAGATGGATTTTGTTAAAGATGGAAATGTTATATGATGAGTTAGAAATAGTTTTTGCTGTCAATATTGGTTGTTGAACTACCGACGATGTTTCATGATATTGTGAGGATTTAATATGATATTGAGGTTTTGGTTCTGCCGATTATTTTAGATATTGAGACCTTGTTAAAACTGTATAATACTCAATGATGATTGCTTGGGATTGGTTGCCTTGGCTACTGTTTGGATTAATGTCTTGGTAATGGATAATACTTTTGTGATTTACTACTTTGTTGGATGGATGGATATGTTCTATGTTTATAATTGTCATGAAGGATAATGTATATTGCGGTTATATACTTTGTTGGTTTGGTTTCGGTTCACTAATTGGATTAAAATCTATTTTAGAAATTGGATTAAGTTGTTGTACGCTACTGCCTACTTGGTAGATAAATATAGTTTCATGACTCGATTCAGATATTATTATTGGGCATTGATTTATGAGTCTATAACATATTGATGGAATTACATTGGTCTTCGCCATGTGTTACACATAGTTTCTAAACGCTATAAATTTGGATTAATTTATTAAGCTGAGTTATATTGCCTAAGTGGTTTCATTTAGGAAATTCTAGTAAGTAACGTATAAGAAATTAGAATATAAAAGACATTGAGATTAATAAGTTGATTAAACGATTAGATCAATAATTAAACGTTGTTAAATTGTGAAGGTACTAAAGACGGAAGAAAAGAATAACGATTAAGCGTTGAGCGCTTTAAGCGATCGAGGTAAGTGATATGTGTGTGCTTTGGTCTTCGGGCCCTACATCACAAGAATAGGCACGTTACGTTGTTTACTGCTTTATTAGATAATAAGTATGTCTACAGTTTTTACAGCATGTCTATCGCTTTCTAAACATGTCTATAGTTTTTAATAGCACGTTTATTATCTTAAAGCATGTTTACTGTATTTATAGCATGTCTACAGTTTTTATAGCATGTTCTGTGAATCGCACGTTGAGTGTTCTTTATATTCCTCATTTATCTGTTAGAAATTGTGTACATTCATGAGCAGCATGCATCAAGATTTTCAAAAAAATACGAAAATGATTTTTATGGGCGGTTTTGAAAAGGAAAAGGAAAATAAAAGAAATTACAAATGAACAATTAAGAAAGATAAAAGAAAATGTGAGGTGTGGTCCAGTAGGTCAAGCCCGACAAATAACCCAACAAAAGAAAAGATAAAGGTTCTTGTGGTCCGATAGGTCAAGTCCTGCACATGAACAAAAGATAAAGAAAAGATAAAGGTTTCTATGGTCCGATAAGTCAAACCCGAAACAGGAACAAAAGAAAAGAAAAGACAAGTAAAGAAAAGAATATGAAAAGAGAAACGGATACGGGAACAGGAACGGAAATGGAAACGGAAACGAAAACGAAAACAGATATGGAAACAGTACGAGCACAGATACTGAAACGGAAACGGGAATAGAAACAGAAACGGAAACAAGTTTCCATAAATGGAAGAGGGTACAAATACATATACGGATACAGATACAGAAACAGGCATGGAAACGGATACAAAAACACATACGATCACGGATACAAAAACATGAACGGAAACAGAAACAAAAAGAAAGTATGTAAATGTGAAAAGATAAAATGTAAAAATAAAGATAACGAAAAGAGAACCTTCATACGGTTTTAAAATGGCACAACATGTGCATCTACCATATTAGGTTTTATCACTTACTGAGTGTTAGGCTCATAGTTTATGACTTGCGATGCAAGTATAAACACAAGAGAAAATAACGAACAGATTAAAGAGCAGTTGATGATGTATTTGCACGGGAGAGACTTGTGGCTGGCTAGGCTAATGGTATTAAAGAGAAAAGAGTTTTGTAAATATAAAGTAACAGTTTATTTATTGTCTTTTAAATAAATTATTTATGTTTCCGCTGTAAATTGAGAAAAATAATTTTATAATTAGTATTCCGCTGTTTATACCGATTTAAGTAACAAGTTTAAGGAAAAAGTTTTTAACGATTAAGTTTTATGAAAAAGATTTCTGTTTTCAATTTAAAAGAAATTAATAAAGATTTAAGTTGTTTTATGAAAATTTTAAATTTCACTATTTTTAAGGTAAAAAAAATCGGGTCATTACAAGTCAAATAGTCAACAAATTGCTAAACACCACAACATTCTTGAAAATATGCAATGGGGTTCTAAAATATAGAAGGTTGGTGTCATTTGTGTTTATGTTGCAACATTGCATGACACAACGCGTAGATGTTATCTTCCAAAGAGCATTAAGCCCACACATCGTTGCATGTATGCCACAAAGTTTGTTTTAATGCCTTGGCATTATCCCTATGATGTCACAAATTTCAAATATTTTCTTTCAGATTCAAAGCTAATTTTGGAGATATGATTTTGGCTCTCTAAATACACATCTTCAATAGAATTTGGGGCACGAAGGAACGCCAAGAACAAGTGTAAAAATTGTCTCTAATGTCACTTGGAGGATTCGACATAACACGAGAATTGATCGTTGCGAGCACAACCAGGGATCAATAGATTTGTTTTTTCGTTTATTCTCTAATCTTTATTTTTTTTATTTCCTGTTGTGATCATTACATTCAAGCATGTTTATGTTGGATTTAATTTCAATTAAATTGCATATTCTTATTTTCATTAGGGAAACTAACAAAATAAACCCTATAGTTAGGGATCAGTGACATGTCAAACCTTAAAGAAATTTTGGGAACAACTAAAATCTCGAACTATGGAAAATGAAGAAGGCAAACCTCGCCGTTATGTTTTCTGACAAAAAATGCTGAAGCAAACGCTGGAGTCACGTTTTCAAATTAGAAAACGCCAAGGATGTCACCTGAACTTACAACAGACATCCAATGATCAGTCTTGGACATCCTTCAACGATGAGAGACGCCCAAGGGTGATCCATGAGGAGACAATCGTGGGATGAGAATCGAATTAGCACTAATACCAAATTATACAAATTATAATAGCTTTGCTTCCAAATGATGAGCAAAAAAATCGGCGACAAGTCGAACACTTGGATAATAAATATGAAAAATATGGATTAAGGGAGAAGAGAATCAGAGTAGAGGAAGGTCGGACCAAAATAAGGTGGTTGGCAGACAAAGAGGAATAACAGACGACATATGGAAAAGGATGAAGGAAGAAAAGAAGATGACTGTTAGATTAGATGAAGGGACGTCCGATACAGAAGATGGACGTCTAACGTGAGAGATGAACGCTTGGGATGAAATAGTGGAAAAACCTTTGATTTAAGACAGATGTCCCTCATCTCACAACATCTCACAACAGACATCCCTCGACTTAAGATGGACATTCCTTAACTTAAGATTAGGGGTGGGCAAATCGGTTCTCGGGTCCTGTTCCAATTCCGGATCTCTTGGAACCGACCATTCGGTTCTCGGTTCCTAGAGTAAGGAACTGGATCCAGAACCGGAACCACAAGTAACCAAACTCGGAACAGGAATCGGAACAGGAACCAAGTCTCAATTCTGGTTCGATTCTGGTTTGGTTCTAGTTCTTAGTAAGATGAATATTAGAATATGATATAACCGAACAACAAAAAGGATGAAATCTGGAAAATGGAAATGAATTAATTGCATAACCAACAATTACCCACTACAAATAAGATGAAAGACAAGAAATCTGACCAACTCTTTCATTTTTAATTGAAGATTTAATGGGTTATTTCTCTTGACTCTTCTATACAACCAAAGAGCAGCAAATTTACAGAAATCAACCCATCCAGAAATAAAAAACAAAAGCTATTAACAGAGACAAAACAGAATAAACTTAAATCAATACGTGCCCTTGGAAATAGAAGAATCAAGAAGGAGAGAGTCGGCTGACCTTATTCACAGAGAAGGGGTTCACAGAGCAGCGGTCAGAATCGCAGAGTAGGGTTTGCCTTCGCAGTTCGCAGAGCTGGAGTTCGCCTTCGCCAAGCAAGGGTCGTTCGTCTTCGCAGAGCAAGGGTCGTTCGTCTTCGCAGAGCAAGGGTTCGCCTTCGCGGATTCCGCCTTCTCAGATTCATCTTCTGGACTCGGGAGAGGAATTGCTTCGTGGTTTTCGCCTTCCAATTCCAGCTGCTGCCTGCTATCTCCCTTTTTTAAAACCGCTCGGTTCTCGGTTCCATCAACCAAGAACCAAGAACCGAACTGCACCGAGAACCAAGAATCGGAACTGAACCATTTATAAATTTAGGAACCAAGAACCGGAACCGACTGTCTGTTTCGGGTCTGTTCTCAATTCGGTTCGGTTTGGTTCTTGCCCACCCCTACTTAAGATGGACATCCCTCGTCTCACAATAGACGTCCCTCGACTTAAGACAGACGTCCCTAGTCTCACAACGGATGTCCCTAGATTTAAGAAGAACGTCCCCCACTTATGACGGACATCCTTTAGCCCACAACGGACGTCCCTCCACTTACAACGTTGTTTAACATTGAGAGACGTATGTGGATGTTTGGGGATATCCATTGATGTTGAGAGACAACATTGTTTAGTATTAAGAGATGTCTATAGTGACAGAAAACGTTATTGCAAGGTTTGCGTCGTTCTTTTCTCATAGTTTGAGATGTTAGTTGTCTACAAAATTTCTTCAATATTTAACATATTGCTGAAATCAAAGTCCAGGGTTTTTTTATTAATTTTCATTTTCATTATGAACCAACTCTTTTGCATAGGATTCGATGGAAACTATTGATTTAATTCGAAAATCTCTATTTTCAACATCATTGCTCTTATATTAAATTGATTTTATTCTGATTGAATTGATTTTTGATTGATTGATTACTTATTGAAATATGTTTGAACTCTAATTAATTTGAAATAAGAAATTAAGGTTTAGAATAGGATAAAAACAATGTAAATCATCTTATTAAGATATTAATATTTTAATTTACACATAAAATAAGAATACATCTATAAATAATGTGAAATCGTTATAAAATTTCAGAAGAACTTCATAAATAATTTAGAATATTCAATTGAACGTGTTATGAGTTAAAAAAAAAAGGGGGGGATAATTAAATTAGTAATGGAAGGAATATTGAAATCCTAAATAATTTTAGTAGTTTGTTTAATTTAAATGACAAAATAATTTTTTGATTAATTAAATAAGTTTAATCTAATCAATTTTGATAATTAATTTAATTAAATATTATTTTCTACATGCGCTTAAATGATTAAAATCGACAACCTTATTTAATTAATAGGAGAAGAAATCCAAAAATAAAGTTTGGCCGAAAATAATTTTATAAGGTGGAGATCCGGTCCGGTCCTTACAATTTATATACACTTCCCAAAAAAGCCCATCAGAGTCGTGGTTGAAGAAGTCGTCTTTTAGACTGGAAGACCAGTCGTTACTCGTTTTATAGACTGGAAGCCTCTCCGGTCTTCCTCCGTTTGCTTAGCCCCCTACTTTCAACTGCTTAATTCCTAAGAAAACCATGTAATCCACCGATCAGATCTTCAATCCCTATATAATCTATGTTTATCTAGCAGTTCCCAATCCAATCTATCGTTAAGAAAGCTTTTTCCGAATCGATAATGGTGTGCAAACCCGAAGGAACAGTTCATCAGGACCCTGCTTCTTCTCCTTCTTCACCCAAGGTCTCCGCCGGATCACCTGCACCGTCTGATGACGAGACCAAGAAATGGGGGACTCATGTCATGGGGGTTCCGGCCTACCCGACCGCGCATTCTGACAACCAGATGGCGGCGACGTGGACCAACGCCGATCGCCAGCAGAACTATTACTACCCTTATGTGCAGTACTCGCCAGTGGATCGCCCGACTAGGAATCCGTTAGAGCCTGTGATTCATTTATTCAATTCCTGGAGCTCCAGAGCCGAATCCATCTCCCGTAACATCTGGCATAATCGTAAGAATTCGATCTCTTTTACTGGAAATTCGAAATTGAATATAATGGGTTTTCGTAGTCCTTCAAAAAGAATAAACGAACTCTAATCTAATTGTTGAAAAATTTGCAGTGAAAACAGGGCAGTCGGTATCGGAAGCAGCGTGGGGGAAGGTGAATCTAACTGCAAAAGTTATAACGGAGGGGGGATTCGAGTCTCTTTTCCGGCAAACATTCGCCCCCGACCCAAACGAGAAGCTGAAGAAGACGTTCGCTTGTTACCTTTCAACCGCCACGGGGCCCGTCGCTGGAACCCTGTTTTTGTCAACATTCCGGCTGGCATTTTGCAGCGATCGTCCATTGTACTTCACTGCTCCTTCAGGACAAACTTATTGGAGCTATTACAAGGTAATCTGATGACAAATCACAAATTTTTCACCCTCATTTTTTTTCTCAAATTCTGTCTTTGATTGAAATTTAAAGTTCACGATCAGGAATAAACACATCGCTGAGGATTCTTAGTGTTTCATTGATTGGATAAAGACCCATTTCTTATTTCATCTTCTAATTCCTAGTACTTCAATCATGATTGTTGTGTTCTTGATAAGTGTTGGAGGAGATTCTCCATTCTGCCATGGAAGATAACCTCTTAAACACCATAATCTGCGATTGCTTGATGTTTAATTTTTCTGTTTGTTGTTGTTTAGACAGATGAAATTTGTGCATATTTGTGATGGGTTGACTTGAACAGGTGGTGATACCACTGGGACACACGGCGACTGTAAATCCGGTGGTGATGAAGGAAAACCCGCCGGAGAAATACATTCAGATCTCGACAGTAGACGGACACGATTTCTGGTTCATGGGCTTTGTGAATTTCGAAAAGGCAACCCACCATCTCTTGAACTCTGTTTCCGATTTCAGAGCAAATGTAGTTTCCTAAGTTTCATACTACTTCTTTGTCACATAGGATTGTTTAATTTTTTACCTTTCTCTTTGTGATTATTTCATCTTTTCTCAGTGTATAATCTTTTCTTTTGCTCGCAATTTTTTACTTATTTCGATAGGGAGCACATTTGATTGAATTCTCCCATTGTCAAATTGAAATTATGTTCAATTATTTCAGCGCAGTTTTCCACTTATTACAAACATAACATGTTTATTAGATTTAAGTAAGTTTTTTTAAGTTAAGGATTTGATATAGATCGTACTTTGAGGATTATAGGATTTGATACTGATCATGCTTTCAGGATATGAAAATTATATGGATTCACAAATATTTATGCATCATGGTTCCCTAAAATATTACGAAAATGATTTTAAGCATGGTTTTGAAAAGTAAACAGAAACGGAATCGAAACCAAATGTCAATAAACGTAAACTGCAAGTCGTGAGAACCATCTAGAGTCAAATTGAAACTATTATTATTATTTGAAGGGTGATTTTTGTGTCTAACCCCTCAAGGCCTCCACAAGGAGAAATTATTTCTTGATTAATTTCATTCTCATTTGTTAAAGAAATGTAAAAATAATTAAATCATTTGGATTATTGTCCTAATTTATCATGGTTTCAGAGTTAGAATTGTTAATTTTGAATATCGGTAAAGTCAAAAAGAAATATTAATCCTATTAAAAATAAATCCACGTGTACCCACCATTGAAATAAGAAATTGGTGTATATATAATAAAAAATTTATAAATAATTAAATTATTAATAATTTATCGTCCAATAACAATTTTGAGATACCAGTATCGTGGAAAGTAGAATGTAAAAACATATACTTTGAAATCAATTACTCAAACAAAACAAACCACTTTAATAGTGGTCGGGTAATAATAACATTATCTCTGTCTTGTGACGTGGAAACAATGTTGATTATGAAATTGTCATCCTACTTAAGCTTTAAATTCAAGTGACAGAAACACTATAGCATATTATGATAGAACCCAACAAAACATGTTTGTGTCAATTGTGGTAACTTTGGAATTGAAACCGGATACTTTGGAATCGAAACCCAGTTATTTTCGATTTTGTGAAAGGCAAACCGAACATTTTGGTTTTTACAAAATTGAATTGAAAATCGGTTCTAAATTTTTCAAAACTGACCTGAACCGGACCGAATTGATCAAGTTATCGGTTCGGTTCGGTTCTACTCACCCCTAATAGTTGTTGTCATGGTCCTCTCCGTTTGATGGGAAACGTGACTGTGAAGTTCGCGTCGTTTTTTTTTTTCTATCGTCCAAGATTTTAGTTGTCTGTGAATTTTCTTCGTTGATTTTAAACTACAGAGTCTGTTGTGTTAATTTCTCAAATTTTAAATACCCACCATCGAATTTCTGTATCATTAGTGGCTGTGGATATTAGGTGTCATTGTATATAACAAGGTAATACAAGCCCAAAATAATCTATTAACAAGTATTGAAAAGACGTAGAATACTATTAAATTATATAGGAAAAATGATAAATCAACCATTATGGTTTTTTATCAATGATAAGTCAACCACTATGGTATTTTTTTTAACAAATTAACTACTGACGTATGAGAAAATAACAAAGCCAACATCGCGATCACGTTCTCTGTTAACAAGTTGACGTGAAACACGCGGTGTCTCAAGACATCTCGAGACACGCGGTGTCTATCTCTCAAGACACCACAAGCTACGCGGTGTCTGTCTCAAGACACCGCGTAGCTCGCAGTGTCTCAACAAGGTGAGACGTAAAACTTTGTCTGTTGTTCAGATAAATAATGGAAAGAAAAAGAGAATTACAGAGAGAGAACATTGTCGCAGCGTTCATCGGCATCTGAGAAGAAAGACGTTGCAGAGTCTAAAAAGAAAGACGCTCACGTCTCAAGACACCGCAGTTTCTTGCGGCGTCTTGAGTCAAGACACCGCAGTGTCTTGCGGCGTCTTGACTCAAGACACCTCAAATGAGGTGTCTTGAAACTTAGGCGTCTTTCTTTCCAGACGCCTCAACGTTTTTCTTCTTAGACGCCGATGAACGATGCGACAACGTTCTCTCTCTGTAATTCTCTTTTTCTTTCCATTATTTAGCTGAACAACAGACAAAATTTTACGTTTCACCTTATTGAGACACAGCGAGCTACGCGGTGTCTGTCTCAAGACACCGCGTAGCTTGCAGTGTCTTGAGAGACAGACACCGCGTGTCTCTTGGTGTCTTGAGACACAGCGTGTCTCACTTCAACTTGTTAATGGAGAACGTGATTGTGATGTTGGCTCTGACTTGTTAAAAAAATATCATAATAGTTGACTTTTCAATGTCAAGAAATTTGGTGATTTTCCCAATTAAATATGAACCCTAATTTTCTATTTATTTATCCAAAAATCAAATATTTATGCAAAAACAAACAAAGGAAATAATGTCCTTCCCTCTGCAGTTTCACTATCTGAAAAGCTGCTCAAAATATTCCATTTTCTCTTTCCTATAATAATATATATTTAATAATTTGAATACTAAAATTTGTTAACATTCTCATTGGGAAGAAAATGTTGGCATTTCATGGATCGTCATCGTCATCGTCATCGCCTCTTCTGCAACATCCATGAAGGTCAAGCAAACAAACCCTAAAAAATATAGATGATAGGAGACCAAACAGTTGAACAAAACTTCATTTTCCATAGATTTGTTTTTCTTCCAAACAAGTGTTATCACCGTTCAAAATGCAGGAGCTTGCCATTGCATTTGGGGCAGCCTAAGTCCTGTTTGGAAACCATGAAATACATCAAACAGATTCTGCAACCAGCTACCACCAAAACGCCATCTCCCTCGACGTCGTGTTTATTCCGATCTCCAGTCGCCGCCGATGAACAGAGAGAAGATTCCGATAATGACTCTTCACTGTCAGCATATGAACTGTCGTCTTCTGAAAATGTGTATTCTTCCCCGTAAACCTCTTCTTCTACTCTTTTTCTCGGATCTGATTTTGCCTTCTCTCCATTTCTCCAGTTTATGTAGAAAATCTCTCCCGCCTGGGTACAAAGAAGACCACCATCTTACAACTGAAAGCCTGGCTTTATCTTTTTAATCAAATCTCAAAAAAGGTTGAAGCTTTTTTCATGGCGGGTTTTCCTAAAAGTAACAGCTCAAAACCCAGAAAGCTTTTCTGTTTCTTTTTGTTCAAACTAAGCAAAACACAACTGACTGCCCTTTTTAGGGTTGCTCTTTGTTCGTTTTAAAAAAAATGTGGAAGAAAAGGGAGATAATAAGGTAAAGAAGTACAAAAAAATGAGTAAAATGAACCATTAAATGCTCGCAAATAACACAGGAAGTCCAAGATCTGCCATTTTTATCACTAACAGAAGCTAGAAGAGGAGAGAGAATTGCAGTAAAAAGTTGAAATATAAAAGCCAACCTTTAAATCGAGGCATTGTTCCCAGTCATACGGCAGGGAGACATGAGAGTTGAGCTCGAAAGTAGCGTCTGGATATGGCAATCGATGACTTTCATGGCTTTCTACCGATGAAGACGATGACCTTTCTTTGCCAAAGCTTGAATCTCCGGGGCTTTTGGTCTGGCATATTGAACAGCTCTGCAGAGATCGCTCTAGAGAAGTAGTAGTCATTGACATAGTATGATCTGAAATAACGAAGAAGGAAGAGGAGGTAGAGACAGAGATTGTGGAGAAGAAAAGAAAGCCCACGTCCCTGTAAATGCGAGTGCAATATGAGGAGCAGAACAGCTCAGACGGGCCCACATCTGTCTTGTACTGGATTCCTTCTGCATGGCGATATTTGTCCCTGAACAAGAATCTCAACTGCTATGTGCAAGCGCGTGACAAAAATAATTTATATTCCTGTTATGTATCGCACCTGTCATCCTCGACAATCAACCAGGTCAGGCTGACCTGATCTACCAAAATCAGACCTACTTCCGTTCCAAGGGGCGATATTTTCAGGGTTTCTGCCATTTTTAAAGCTTAAGCTTTCAGGTAGGGTTGAAACTTGGATTTCTTGGGTCGCGATTACAGATAATAAATTAACAAATAAAAACGTAGATTTGCCCCCTACAACTTGAAAAAATCAAATTGTTTGACCATTTTACCTTAATCATCTTAATTAGCCGTGAAAATCTTAATACTTTATTAAAAACTAGGGTTTGATAAAACACAGGTTAAACAGATTTAATAAGTGATATTAAAATTATATAATAATATAATCCAAAAATAACTGTGTTAAAAGACATAATAAAATAAGAAATTACAAATATCCATGATAAGTTCTACCTCACAAAAATATCTCTCAAGAAAAATTATTAAAATTCTACAAAAATATTTGCAAAAATTAACTCTTAGGTCGTCAACTAAAAGTCTTGCTGATAAAGTCATAAAAGAAGGGAATCATCTAGGATAAGTTAACTAAACTCAATATGAATAAATTTTTATATTCAGCAATGAAGTTAAAAACAATGATTAAGCATGAGTGGACTTAAAACTGATGTTTTATAAATTCATTTTACAAAATTACAGAAGATCATGCATTTAAAACAACTTATTATAATGTAGTACATAATTGAAATAGACCATTGATGTATCATATAAAACCCTAGTGAAAATAGAGTCACTCACGAAAACTGAACACACTATGTCAAGGCAAATCACATAACAACAGCGATGCTCGACGACTGCAAAGTCACATAAAGTCCCTGATCAAATTTAAGGTTTTGCCTTTAAAGATATGACACATATATATGTCTCATTACTTATAGTTAACAGCAAACAAACACATCTTCCTACGATCCAATTTGCGTAAAATAAAACATGACCCAAATCAAATTAATCAAACTCAGTTCACATGACCAAGTCAATTCATTAAATTTTATGTGCATACTTAATTAAATATGTTTAGTAAAAAACTACATAAAAATCAATGAGCCATAAAATAGACACGTCATTTATATGAAACACATCTTAAAATATTATTTTTTAAAAACGTACAATGTTGTACATAAAATTAAATTACTACTTCGAAGTGGGTCTATCATTGACTAAAACCCAATTATCAAAAATCTCAAATCCAATAGTCCACGATTTTAACCTTTAATTTTTTGTATTTATCCAAAAATAAAATCGTAAACTTTTTTGTTAAAATTTGTTATATTAACTTCTCAATTTTTCTTTAAAATATTTCATAAGTAATTGGATGAAAAATCCTTAAATTTAGCTCAAAATAGGTATTAAAATATAGCCAAAAAATGCTTAGAGAGTGACCCAAATTGGGTGTGGACTGCAGCCCAATAGTGACTGAACTGCGACTAGGGGTGGGCAAGAACTGGCCAGAACCAAGAACCGACCCGGAACCGAACCTCGATTCTGGGTCGGTTCCAGTTCTTGGTTCCTACATTCATAATTGGTTTGGGTTTCGGTTTTTTGTCTCTGTGCAGTTCGGTTCTCGGTTCCATAAACCAAGAACCGAGTTGTTTTAAAAAGTAAAACAGGGACATGGAGACGGCAGCTGCAAACTTTGAACCGAGAGGCGAGAAGACGAATATGTGAACCTGGAACCTGCGAACCTGCGATTGCGAAGGAGAATCCACGAAGACGAACCAGCGAAATCATTGCTTCTGACCCTTGCTCCCCTGATTCCTAGGGTACGTTTGGTTAAAAATCGTTGCTTCTGGATTTATGGTTTGCGATTTTGACCGAGAATTTGAATCAAAGCTTCCTCCGTTTCTCCGTTTCTTAATTTGTTGATGAAGAATGTTTTTTGAGTTTCCATCATTTCTTGATGATTTTCTTGGGAATGTATACTAATGAACATTTTGTTTACCAAAGTGAAAGAATCATCTTCTTGTTCGATTTTAGTCCATTTCTCGTGTTTTATGTTTTGTGTCGTGATTAAAATGTTGTGTTTTATCTTCTTTGAATGTTGTGTTATGTTAGACATTTTTCAGAAATAAAGTTCAGAACTGGAATCGACAGAAACCGAACTGAAATGGAGTCTCTGTTCTGGTTTCGGGCCCGATTCCTTGCAGTTCCAGTTCTGGTTCCTTACTCTTGGAACCGAGAACCGAATGGTCAGTTCCAAGAGGTCCAGAATCGGAATCGAGAACCGATTTGCCCACCTCTAACTGTGACCTTGTGAAGCCCAGCCCAAAAAGAAAAAAATATACATAATAAACAATTTAAACTTCCCTTTTAGGGGAGTAGTTGCCAAGAGTTTAGGGGAAACACCCCTATTTTAGAGATCAAGGGAGGGGAAGTTGATTCCCACTCCTTTCCCTTGGCAATTTCCTTTCTTCCTCTCTGTCATCTCTTCTCCATTGAGTCGTAATGGTGTAGAAGAGTATAGTTTCCCCTCGATTTGCAAATCATCCGAGCCAAGGTAAGTTCAATCTTGAGAAATTGTTTTGTGTTCTCATTGGAATTTAGTAGTAAGTGTCTGAGTTGTTGTTTGAAGGGCCTTTGTGTTGGGCTTTGAAGTTCTGTGAATGACTCCGGCATTGCATCAACAACGAGTGAGTTCTCAAGTATAAAGATTCAATTTTTCAACTTTGTTTCACATATATTTTCTGTAATTCTGGAAGATTGTTGGTTGATGTTGGACATGTGGTTGATTTATTAAATTGAACATGTAAATGTTGTGTGGTATATTAGAGGTCGAGGAGGATTTCTAATTGGAAGCCTCGACCTATCGGCTAAACTGTGATTTAGTGGAATCATTGAAGGCTTCCTGACCACCTCCAATTCCATCAAATTGCCAAGGAATGTTCTTTGGCTTGAGGACTTCGGGAAAGATTTTCGACCAAAACTCTCGACCTTTCGCTCACCGTCGGACATCGTCGAGAACGATTGCGATTAAGGCAATCAAACTCTGTCCATGGACAGAGAAGAATTCTGCCCATGGACAGAGAAGTTTGTCCGCGGGCTGATTGGCTCATGAGCCTTCTGCCTACAGACTGCAAACTTTGTTGGGCCATGTGCTAAAGCCTTTGGGCCAGATTTGTTGAGAAGGCTAGATTTGTTGAGAAGGCCTTTGAGCCAAATTGTTTAGAAGATCAAATTTGTTGAGAAGGTCATTGGGCCATATGTCAAGATTTTGGGCCAAGTTATTTTGGCCTTGACTCTAGTTTACTAAGACACTTTGTGCCAAATTATTAGGCTCTTGTTAATTGGATTAGGTTCACACCCTGTTGTGGGCTGATCCCATATTCTAATTCAGACAAAATCTAAATAATAAATTTTATGATTAGGTTTCAAAACTTAAGAGATATTGACGTGTTTTCATCGGGTCTCAGTGATTATTTTGGTTGGACCTTAGCATTGATTGACCCAGTTTCGAGGTAGGAGTTATTTTATATATAACGCACATTAAATTATAAAATGTCTAATATTGTTTTAATTTAGACATGTTGACTCACTGTTCAATTCGTTGTGTTTAATTTTTCATTATGTACTGTTATTGTTAACTAGAGTAAGGGACAGCTGTATGTGTCGTGTCCCTGAGATGCAAAACCCTAAACATGATCAGGGTCTGTGTGTCTATTGCGATTGCCTGAATATTGCCGTTGTGCAATTTTTGTTAATTATTTTATTGTTTACTTTTATTATTTCTTATGTTAAATTGTGAATAATAAGAAATTGAAATCTCACATATGATTTGTACGTATAAAGTTGAATATAAGATAAATATCTGCTGAGTTTAGTCAACTCACCCCAAATTTGACTTTATTTTTCATAAATTAATCAGAGTAGTCCCCCGTTGGCACTTTAGGAGTAGAAATTTATAATTTTCCTCGCATAATTTATTTCATAGATACTTGGAATATTTTGTTAAGATTTGTACCTTAATTCTAATTTTGATATTACTTCCACCTAGTTTAGATTTTGTTAATATACATTATATTATTGTCACTTTTGGACCTTTATTTTAGGCTGGGTCTGTACTGTAAATGTTTAAGTTTTTTGCTACTAATTATGGATTCAAGTGAGGGTCAAATGATTCAGTCCTTTTGGGCCAGATCATTTCCCGTTTTGTCTCGGGTCCCCTTTGGGGCGTGACAAACCCAAAAAAAAAAGATGTCCCACGGTCCAATTGGCAACATAAGAATTCAAGCAGGACAATGTCGTCCTCATTGACGCTATTAAGCCCACCAGATTTCTACTAGTTTTCTGATCACAAAAGTTAGTGTTTCTCTTAACAAAAACATCAACTCTAAAAAATCTCCAACTTTCAATTTGAATCCAAAGCCATATCAGAGAAACAAAAGTTGTTACTTTGGACAAAGAATTTCCTCCACTCGAATCTTCGACCAATACCACAAAATTTGAAGCCTCCCCTTTCCAAACCCGCACCAAAAATTGTTGGTTAATTTGAGCCTGATTTTCCTTCAATCATTGAGAAAAAAGTTTTGCACAAAAATCTAAGATTTCGCCAATAATTAAAATTACAAAGAATAGAAGGAATCGACTCGAGGTAGATAATTTCTTGGTCTTAGAGTCCCAAATTGATTCGCTTAATCCTTCTCCCAATTTGCCTAAGGTGGCTTCTGTTTGCGGGAGGGATGGAAAGCGATAGACAAAGTGATAAAGAGTGAGGAAAAGAGGAGAGAGCATCCTGTTTTAACGGCGAGGAGGAGAATGAAAATGGAAGAATTTTCTTCCCCGGTCCAAAACGCTCATGTTGATTGGGGAGAAAAATTCTTCCCATAAATAAAAAAAAATGTTAGATTTTACAAGATTATTAATAAATTTTTCATAACTTGCAGTAATTTAAGCTTTTTTTATTATTAAAAATATAGATATGAAATATGGAAGGATGTGTTGATGAAAACAAAATAAGTTTAATAAGTTGATCCGAATTCGTGAAAATTTAACTATAAGCAATATTAAATCATGCACTTTAATTCTTCACTCTAAAATAATATAAATGAAATATTATTTTAACTTTTATTATATATCATAATTACTTTATCAATGAAAAAAATGATATACTGGTAAGATATTATTTTTCGAAAACCAGACCCAAAATAAAAGTCAATGTCCATAATTTTTGAGAGAGTCAATCTCTAAAAGTTCAGTGTTCGTTCTTCCTTTAAAAAATGTTTTGAAGAATTTCAATACACAGTTGAATCATAATATTTAGAATTTGACTAACTTTGTTTTTACTTTTGTTGAAGATGTAGGCTTTATTGAAGATGTAGGCTTTTTCACAACATTATAATATCAATTCGATTGAATAATACCAACATATGGAGATATAAGTAAAATAAAGAAGACCCCTAAGTGATATATTTTTTAATATTTCAAAAAAAAACATAACAAATAATGCATCAAACTAATCATGCTTGCTATGTTTGTAAACCTGGGCAAAAATGCAATAGGTAAGCTATTTTTTTTAAAATTGGAATAGAAATTTCTCCCCTATTTAGTTCATTTATGGGAAGCCAATACTCTCCTTTTATCACCGAGACATCGTGGAGTTTTTGGATTATTGAGGGAATTGATGCTTGGTTGGACCAAAAACAAATCGGTGGTTTTCACACATCAATTTTTGGATTTCAAGAGTTCAAGAGTTGAAATTTTGAATTAGGTCCTACGTTTAATTTTGGATGTTAGATCAGAATATCAAGAATTTTGAATTAGGTCCTATGTTTAAGTTTGGACATCGAAAATTATTCATCCTTGTAATTCTTTGAATTGATTAAAGTTATATTAATGGAAAAAATTAAAGTTTTTCAAAAATTCGGGGAGGCTAGTCAACACAGTTGTCCACTGAGATATATGAACGGTCGATAAAAAAAAGTGGAAGAATATCGTACAGTCAAAAACTAGTCGACCGGACCAAAAATAGGTCAATCAAGGTGGTCGACTGACAATTTTCCTACTTGACCTGGTTTTGGTAAACTAGGCATCATGTCTACCAATTTGATCTACTAGACGCTCTCGAGGTCGACCTAGAAGTGTTAAGAAGTTGGATTCTTGTGGTATTATTTATGTAATGTTTTCAAATTGGTTTTTGTCTTGGTTATGAGTTTCAACAGATTTTTGAAGGTTTAGAAAAACATATTGATAGATACATACAATGATAAGTTTCAAGGCTTGATGGGAGATTTGGACTTCTTCGAAGATTTGGATGCTTGAGCTTGGTTTTGGTAAGCTTATTTGAAGTAAAGGTTTATTTTTATGTCCAACATTGCATCATTTTTTAAAATTTTATTTCGATACATGTTCTCATATAAAATTATGTAACCATTTATATGAGTCATTGTTTTTTATATTATGTATATATATTTTTACTAGACATATTTTATTATAGCATACACATTATATTATTGATCATCTTAGTCGTGTGAACCAAATTTAATCAACTCATGTGAAAGTCATGTTTTATTTATGCATATTCGATTGTTAGAAATGTATTTGTTTGTTGTTAACTAGAGTAATGAAACAATTGTATGTATCGTGTCTCTGAGCACAAAATTCTAAACCTGATTAGAGTCTTTCGTGACTTTTACGATCACCGAGTATCATCATTTTTATTATTTAGGCCTATGACATAATGTGCCCAAAGTCCGTAGGTAACTCTATTTTTATTGAGATTTTCTTGTTAACAGTATATACTTATTTTACGTATGTATCACATTATAGTGGAAGGTTTTAACATTTGCCCTACTGTTTATTTTCTACTCAAATTTTACTAAATGTTTTATACATGTATGCTCCCATATTCTTTTAAAAAATATTTATATTAAATGTAAAATTTTATCTCTACTGAGTTTAGTCGATTCAACTCAAATAACTTTTCCCTTCCAGGTCTTAGTGACAGAGAACTAGATCAGCTGATGCAGGATCGAGCTCGGCAATATTTTTTTATACTTTATTTTATTGATTTGAAATATTACTTGGTAAGACATTATTTTCAATTTTAGCACATTTCATATTGGAATGTAGCACACTGTTATTTTATTTTGCACTGATTGTTATAATTGGACTTATATTCTTATCCTATCTCGATATAATTGTTGAACTTGTGTGTTAGCTAAGAATTATTGGAATTTGATTTTTATTTTTATTTAAATCTTTCGTTGCTATTTTGATTATTTAAAGTTAAAGATTTATTGCCACAATCTTTACTTTATACGGTATAAATTGTTGGATTATTATCATCTAATACCTTGAACTTTGGGTGCCTTTTTTATCTAATACCCTAATGTTTTATTTTTTTATTGAACACCTTCAAGTATAAACCGTTTGCAATGGACACCTTCCGTTTCTTCTGTTAACAAATCATCCGAAGAGAAACTCCTCTGCAGCTCGTCTCTCCTTTGCTTCTGCAATTTGGCATCTCCACCAGCTTCAATGGCCTCCAGCTTGAGTAGCTGCAAGATGAGCAATTCTGTCAATGCATTGGGTTCATTATCGGCAACTTTGTATCCTCCACAAAATGCTCTCTCGAGGGTGGCGACCAGAAAATTCAATAAGAACTAAGATGACATGATTTTCTAAAGAAAAATTATTGATGGAGAGTTGATCGATTGCCTTTTCAGAGAGCTTATCAACAACTGATTTGACTCCGCCCAATGCTTGGTGTGATTTTGATGAACTTTTTTTTTTGTTCATCTCCTTGAGTTTTCTCTCTCTGCTTGCTGGATCCTCCAACAGGATCACCTTTGACTGATCATTTACGCCAGCCAAGTGTAAGCACTTGTCGTTATCCTCTGCTCTCTGGGTTCTAGGGGTGGGCAAGAACCAACCAGAACGGAGAACCGACCCAGAACCGACGATCTATTCCGGTTCTTGGTTCCCAAAATTGTATTTGGTTCGGTTCCAGTTATTATTTTTATTTTTGGTTTGGTTCGCGGTTCTTGGTGTAGAGAACCGACCAAAACCGAGCGCTACTTCTATGTACTAAATAAGGGCTTCTAGAAAGAGCGCTTCGCGGTTCTTCCTCAAGTCACGAAGCCCTCTGTTTTGTTCTCGCCTAGGACGCCAGTCGCCTCGCCTCGGTTCTTGACTTCGTTCGTGTTCTGCAGTCGCCTTGCCTCGGTTTTGTTCTCGCCTCACCTCAGATGCCAGTTGCCTTACCTCGGATGCCAGTCGCCTCGTGTTCTGCAGTCGCCTCACCAGACGCCAGTTCCTTTTCATAGTAAGAATATCTGTGGTTTTAAGAATTTGATCAGACTTCAATATTCTAGCGTAATTTCTTCATGCTGAATGACTCATCTTCCAAAATAATCTATTTTGCTTTGGGCGACGAAAATATAATGCATATGTTATTTGCATAGTCTGAACTTCATCTTTGAATAAAGGGATGATTGCCAGAAATGTTGATTAATTGTAGTTACATGTTCTTGTATTTACTTAAGTCTGCCAATTTAATTTGCCTGATTGCCATAGTCTGAACTTCATCATTTAATAAAGGGCTAATTGCCAAAACTGTTGATTAATTCTAGTTACATGTTCTTGTATTTTCTTAAGTCAGCCTATTTAATTTGCTTGATTCCCTCTACTCTATAATGGTTCTCTTGAATGATCATACTTCAATATTCTAATGAACTGATGATCAGTTCATCAAAATTAAATCACAGAATGATCAGTTCATAACGAACTGATTTTTCAATTTAGAACTGATGAACTAATTTATGATGTTTATACAATTTAGAAAATCACTCGTGCCTTTTTGATTTTTCAGGATACAAACAGAATGGCAGAAACGACACAAACTGTTTCTAAAAAACACATCAGAAATTCTAATGTTTGGGAGCATTTTGTTGAGATTGGAAGTCATGATGCAGAAAATGGTAAAGCACAATGCAAGTATTGTTAGCAAATACTAGTAGCGAATACTAGAAAGAATGACACCTCTAGTTTGTGGAAGCACTTAAAATCATGCAAAAAACATGTGCTAGATCTTGATAACAATCAAAGCAAGTTGCCATTTCAAAAAAAAGAAGATAGAGAATGCTCCGATATGCTGACATATAGTCAGATGGTTGCAAGAGAATATATAGCCAGAATGTTAATCAAGGACAAGTTGCCGATGAGAATAGCTGAATGGGAAGGCTTCAAAGAACTATTTCAATTTTTCAGAAACGACTTTGTTATGCCTTCCCGTAGAACGATTGGAAGAGACATAGAGAAGATATACAGGAAAGAAAAAACGAATTTGAAAGCATACTTCAAGCAAAGAAGTCAACGAGTGTGTTTGACTACGGACACTTGGACTTCTACACAAAATAAGTCTTATATGGTGATGACCGGACACTTGATTGATGATGAGTGGAAGTTGCAAAAGAAGATACTAAACTTTTGTAAGATCTATGACCATAAGGGAGAAACAATTGGCAACACAATGGAGCATTGTCTACTTGGATGGGAAATTGACAAAGTCTTGACGGTAACTGTTGACAATGCCTCATCTAACGATGTTGATATTTCTTACTTGGTGCGAACTGTAAGAAATTGGAATGGTTTGGTTTTAGATGGCGAGCACATGCATGTTTGATGCTTTGCTCATATTCTGAACTTGATAGTTGCTGATGGGATAAAGGAGTATCACGACTCAATTGTTTGAGTGAGAAATGCGGTGAAGTATGTTAAATCTTCCCCGCAATGACTTAGACTCTTCAAGTCTTGCATCGACAATGTGAAGATTACATTTAAGGGCAATATAACTCTTGATGTGCCGACTCGATGGAACTCCACTTATTTGATGCTAGATAATGCCGAAAAGTATGCCGTAGCATTCGATAAGATGAGAGAATGTGATAATACTTACGCAACAGCGATGGAGGAGGAAGGGCATCCTACTTCTACAGATTGGACTAACATTCGGATATTTGTCAAGTTTCTTAAGGTGTTTTACGATAGCACTCTGACGGCTTCGAAATCTTTGTCAATTACAGTTCATCAGTATGTCACTGAAGCTTGCAAGTTGAAGATGATCATCGATCAGTATCCAACACTGATAGTTTGATGTTGATACACATGGCTCATGGAATGATGACCAAGTTGAAAAAGTATTGGGGATATTTCGATAAGATGAAGACTCTTCTATTCGTGGCAGTCCTCCTCGACCCAAGAGGCAAATCGAAGTTTCTAAGACATTGTATCTCCATTCTAATTGGATCCAATAGAGTTTATGAGTATGTGAAAGTAACAGAGAATGTTTTAGAACGATTATATTTGGAGTATAGAGGTGATTTAGCTGATGATGTGGAGATTGTTAATGTTGCCAATATTGAAAATCCGTCAAAGGAGGTAGATATTGTTTATGCGCAATTCTATGACAATTCACTTGAGAGACTTTCAAATTCAAATAATATGTCAGAAGTGGATGAGTATTTGACCGGCGAGCTGAGAAGTTCACACAGACTTTTGACATATTAAGGTGGTGGAAATTGATGGCGCATAAGTATCCAGTGTTGAGCAACATTGCAAAAGATGTATTGAGCATTCCGATTTTCACTGTCCCTTCTGAGTCAGCTTTTAGCTGTGGGGGCCGTATTATTGATTCATCACGAACTGCCCTCCAACCTGAAACAGTTGAAGCTATAATTTGCACACAAAGTTGGATTCGTTCCCAAACTCATCTAGATACATCGCAGCCAACAAATGACTACGAAACTATTGACAAAGGTGCGTTACTTGTACAATTACTTTTATATATTTGATGAATTTTTTTAATGTTAAGTGATTAATATGATACTTTTTTCAACACTTACTGCTTACGACCAAAAAGACAAAGATGACAAAGGAGGAGGTGATCTCTTGCCCTGAGAAATCATTACTAGCAATTGATACTGATTTTTGATTTTTTTGCTTTCTACAAGAGAAATTTAATAGTGATGCAAAGGAGCAACTTTCTCTCCCCTTTCGTTTGCTTTTCTTTCTTTTTCAAAGTTCATTCCAAACTTGTTGATTTCTTTGAAGAACAATCTGAATTCTGAATGGATTAAAGATATTCCCTTTACTGTGGCTTTTCTAGTCTCTATGATTAAAATATGTTTCAACGTCATTGTTGATAGATGTTGTTCATGGCTTCTAGATTTCTATAATAAACATTGAAACAGATCGAAAAGCGGAAAACTTAGGAAAACAATGCATGTGTGTTTGTGTCATATTATAAATCGAAGTCGGGATTGAAAGAGACCTTTCTATGCTGATTTTATGTATAGTTTACAGATAGATTTTTCATTTTCAATGAGAGCAACGGTAAGGACTATGGAGGATCGGGTCTCCGACTTTGTAGGAAACAAGAATGTGTTTGTGATGAAGCCATGAGGGTTTGATCTATACCTCCATTGTTAATAATCTTCAAGTTGAAAACTTGAGAAAATCATTGTGATTAGTTATTTTGTGGGTTTTCTAAGAGTTACAAATGATTATTTCGCTTATTATTATTGCAAGCCAGGGTTTCACATCCGAGATTGAATTTCAAAACGATCACATAATTTTACTGGATTTTAGCCCGAAAATACTTGTTTTAGTATCAATTAAAATAACCAAATTGTGGGTTAAGAAATCATTAATAAAAATTTTGCCTGAAAATTGAAAAGACCATGAGTAATCAAGGCAATCAACTCAATATCTTTAAAGAGATAGACACATGGGGCAATGAAATGATAATTACGTTTCAATAGAGAATTCAACTTTCGGACCAAGATATTAAGTCAAATACAATTTCTAAACTACAGATGTATGAGATATATGTTCGTCTCTCGGCTTGAAAATTTCAAGCTAACAAGCATTAAATCACTATCTCAAGAAAAGTAGGAGTCTTTACAATTATAAATACAGGGACAACTTGATCAGTTAATAGCTGATAGATGGCTAGAGTCGAACCTTACCTATCAATCATAAGAAGCATCGCTTTTCGAGTATCCTTTGATGAACCATGGAGTTTTCTAATCAAACACCAAGCAGCATAGAACTCCCTATGATTAGCTAACACTCGTATCATCAAATTACAAGTGTTCTCATCGTCACAGGCCCATTTTTCTCCCCATCTGAAAGCCAAAAGCGACGATTTCCACTCTTCCCTCAATGCCCAGATGGCTAAATACACCAAATTCTTGTTTGCTTCAATCCCAGACTCGTTCAAAGCGTTAATGGCCCCCTGCCTTAGAAGGAGAACGAACGGCTCGATTGATCACTTCCAATAACAACGGAAGGGCTGGGATTGCTAGGTCAGAAATGTGAAGGCAGAAGATAATATCGATGAAATGTATGAGAGAAATAATGACGCCGAATGGATGAAGAAGAAGGCGAGCGATTGAAAGAGAAGGAATGATGGCCGAATAGCAGGATCAAGCAACAAGGATGCGCTTCACGTAGCTTTCTCGCTAGACAGTGAAGCGCCATTGATTGATTACTGTAACCAGTTGTCGTTCATCGTCCAAGAGATAGCGAAAGAGAGAGCGAGCGAGAAAGAGAAAAGCAGTGCAAGAGAAAAATTTGCATTTCAAGTTGGGAACCAGAACCGACCGGAACGGAGCCTCAGTTCTGATTCCGAATCCAGTTCCTTGAGGTTCCGGTTTCTTACTCTCGAAACCGAGAACCAAACAGTCGGTTCCAAGAGGTCCAGAACCAGAACCGACCGGAACCGAGCCTCGGTTCCTATTTCGGATCCAGCTCCTTGTGGTTCTTGTTCCGATTCCTTACTCTCGGAACCGAGAACCAAACGGTCGGTTCTAAGAGGTCCGGAACCGGAACCGAGAACCGATCTGCCCACCCTTACTGGGTTCTAGAACAGTCTGGCTGGAGAGAATCCTTTTCAGATCCCCTTTTGATCAAACAAAAATAGAGAAATTGAGAAACTTTTTCAGGATGTAAATCAATTTCTGATAGAATAACACTACGAATTGACTGGAAGTGAAAACCCATCTGAATGGAAGTGAAAATATTCATTTTCCAAAAGTAGTCCAGCTCCAGCGCTAGTTTATGAACCAATAATCATTTTGATTTTGGCGGATTATTGTTAGTTTCTGTACAAGAGGCTTCCTTTTACGCTGTTGTTTTTAAGTCAAGCAATAAATTGCAGTTTTCTGTCTAAAATCTAACCATTTCTGTTGTTCTTCTTTTTCAAACCCAGAAGAAAAATCAAATTTTTATGTCAAAACACAACTTTTGCACACCCAATAAATGAATTTCTTATTTTATGAAATTTGATTACAATATGACCATGATATTTCAAGAAATTTGACAAATAAATATTTTATCTTCTTCTTCTCCAGCGTTCTCACTGGTTTTTCCGACTGTAACAGATGAACTCCAATGTCGTGGCCAAACATCCTAAGAAAGATCATGAAACAGAAGAAATTCTCAATGGCAGAAGAAAAAACCCTACTAAAACTCTAAAACATAAACACTACACCGTCGGAAACACTTTCAAAACTCTGTACCTTCGCTCTTCTTACTAGGCTTCGTCGAAGTCAAAGGATCGAGCCAGGGGTTGCCTTCGCCTTCGCCTTCGTTCTTCGGAAAGACGAGCTGCAGAGGAGTTTCTCTTTGGAAGATCTGTTAACAAAAGAAACGGAAGGTGTCCATTGCAAACGGCTGATACTTGAAGGTGTTCGATAAAAAAAAACATTAGGGTAATAAGATAAAAATGTGCACTCAAAGTTTAAGGAATTAAATGATAATAACCCTAGATTGTTTATAAAATTAAATGTACATTTATTTCTTTAAACCTATAAGTGACGTAGTATGACGAGATCCATCACTCTCAGAATTAATTTATTATTTTTAATAAAATGAGAAAGTTCCGAATTAAAAATAACGTGCACAAATATAAAAATTAATTCCACGTTCTTCTCTTTTGGTTACCACCACGTGTCCATAGACCGACGCTATTTTGAAAAATAATTATTAACTAAGTCATAATTATTTTTAGGGTAAATAACACTGTAGATCCTATATTTTACAATCAACGACAAGTCAAACTCTTGAGATTATTTTTTAACAACTAAAACCCTAAACTATAAAAAAATGTCGCCGGCGACCTCGCAGTCACGATTTCCGTCCAGAGCCGCTGAGGTTAACGCCCCGTTTGTATCCTGTCTAGCGGCGTCGAACAGAGTCGAAGGGCAATGGAAAACCGACGGTCGAATCGTCCAGAGCCGACCGAAGTACCACATTCGCTGGTCGTTGGATCGACGAGGATCGTCCCTCGTCTAGATCGACGGCCAGGATTGAATCTAGCGTCCCTGCCAGATGCGATGACAGACAAAGATCCTTGGCCGTTGGATCGAGCGAGGGACGTGCCTCGGATCGACGGCCAGAATTTAATCCGCCTGGCAAAGACGGACGTCGATCCTTGTCCGTTGGATCCTAGCCTGGATCAAACGGTCAGTAGTGACTCCAAATTAATTGGGTCACATGCGATCCTAAATCGCTAGAATTCCCCATTATGACGGACGTCCGTCGTTAAATAACACGTCATCAGCCGCTGGACGATGTCCGTCTTAACATGACGAACGTCCGTATGAAAATGACGGGCGTCCGTCACTCTCGGATTTTATACTAAAACCCTAACAGAGTCGAGCACAAAAAGTCCGACCATTGCCATAGATATTCGAGAGAAAGAACTTGTTTCCTCTTACCAACTCCCTCAACGTAAGCGAACGAACAAGAGTGTTGCACATAACCGAACTTCCAGAAAGAGATTAGTAAACTACTTGCGCTCGACCATACAGCGCATGCATATATGCAGAAAATTAACCCGAGGTGTTGGTCAAAACATGCATTCAGTCCTGTCCCAAAGTGCGAAATGGGCCTTAATAATTTGAGCGAGTGCTACAATGCCTGCCTCCTGCCAGCACGGGACAAATCAATCCTCACTATGTTCGAGATGATTAGAACGGGTATAATGACTAGGATCGTTAAGAAACATAAGCAGCTAGCTGAATCAACAGATCTTTTGTGTCCTAAAACCACAAAGAAGCTTGCCAAACTGAAACATGCGGCTCGGAATTGGTGTCCAACACATTCAGGATGTAATCGGTTTGAGGTAAGCGATGGTAACGAACGGTGCGCAGTCGATCTGGACACGCGTACCTGTAATTGTAACCGATGGGAGCTGACTGGAATCCCATTCGTGCATGTCATCCCTTGCATCAATTTTATGCGGACTTTAGCGGAGGATTATGTGCATGCATGGTACCATCGGGACACATATATGAGGATGTATTCCCATTTTACCCAACCTGTCAGTTGCCACCATATGTGGCCTGCAATGAACCAGCCTCCAATTTTGCCACCACTAGTAAAGAGACTCCCAGGTCGGCCTCGAAAACGAAGAGTGCGAGATGCAGATGAGCCCCGTAGCAGCACGGTACTCAGCAGGAGACATATCCCTATGACATGTAGTCGTTGTCATGGTGTAGGCCACAATGTCCGTTCTTGTCAAGGCGGAGGCTCAACAGGTGGCACCGCAAGTGGCAGTGTAAGAGCAGAACACTCATACGACACCTTCATGGGGTTTAACATTGTTGCCGATACACAGGTGCTTAGATTGTTATGCTTTCTTACGTTGTTCTCACTATGAGCGTTTCGTCTGACATGAACTTCCTTTTGTGTTTTGCAGGAGTCCGTCGCCCCACACTCACATCCTTAATCATGGAGCTTCATCTACGTATTTGTTTTGTTCATGTATAATACACTAAAGTTTTTAATACATTGAAGTTTATTTGTTCATTTACGTAGTTGTTTGGATAATATTTGTTCATGTATAATACACTGCATGTGATGGACGTCCGTCATGTTAAGACGGAGGTTTGTCATGTTAAGACGGACGTCCATCACATTCAGACGGCCGTCCGTCACCTTGAGACGCACGTCCGACCCCTTCTGACGCACGTCCATCACATGCAGACAGACAGCACTTGCCCTGTTTTGGGTGCCCCTCGCGCCAACACAAAGCAGATTACAGCCTACAACAAACCACAAAGCAGTATGAAGAAAACCACAAAGCAGACTACAGACTACAACAAATAATTGAATTCAATTTCAATTGAGTCACTTGTTCAACGTTTTTTCTATTCTTTCAACTCTTTCACGTGCTGCACCTCTTGCACGTCTTGCACCTCTTGCACGTCCTGCGTTTCTTGTATATCTAGAATACGTTACAGGTGGTACCGTTGCAAGTGGCTGAACAGGTGGGGCCTCTGAGAGTGGCTGAACTGGGGCCTCTGGTCGTTTTGGTTATGACGGACGTCCGTCATGGTCCGACGGACGTCCGTCATGGTCCGACGGACGCTGTCCAGATGCTGATGACGTGTTATTTAAAGACGGACGTCCGTGGTATTCCCACGGACGTCCGTCATAATGGGGAATTCTGGCGATTTAGGATCGCATGTGACCCGCACGTGACCCAATTAATTTGGAGTCACTACTGACCATTCGATCCAGGCGAGGATCCAACGGACAAGGATCGACGTCCGTCTTCCCCAGGCGGATTAAATCCTGGCCGTCGATCCGAGGCACGTCCCTCGCTCGATCCAACGGCCAAGGATCTTTGTCCGTCATCGCATCTGGCAGGGACGCCAGATTCAATCCTGGTCGTCGATCCAGACGAGGGACGATCCTCGTCGATCCAACGGCCAGCGAATGTCGTACTTCGGTCGGCTCTGGACGATTCGACCGTCGGCTCTGCCATCGCCCTTCGACTCCATTCGATGCCGCTAGACAGGGTACAAACGGGGAGTTAACCTCGACGGCTCTGGACGGAAATCGTGACTGCGAGGTCGCCGGCGACATTTTCTCATAGTTCAGGGTTTCAGTTGTTAAAAAATAATCTTCAGGTTAGACTTGTCGTTGATCACAAACTATAGGGTCTACAGTGTTATTTACCCTTATTTTTAAAATAAGTATAATTTGGGTGTTAATTATTAAGATAAATTCCAAAAAATGAAAATGACAAATCAACCATAATACTTTATAATTAATGACAAGTCAACCACCAAAATATTTTTATTAATAACTTAACCACTAAACTATAAAAAATAGATAGAGCAAACACTGTTATTATGTTTTTCGTTAAAAAATATAGTCGCTCTGTGGCGGAATGTTGTATATCTGAAGCGGAACGTTGTCTTTCCACTATTCGTTAAAAAGAGTTGTCATTCTGCAACGGAACATTGACGTTTTACAGCAGAAAAACAACGTTCCGTAGCGGAACGACAATATTTTGATTGCGAAAAATTATTGTCTGCTGCGAAACGATCATTTTCCGCGACGGAAAGATTATTTTCCTCTGCAAAAAGTGAGACATTGGTGATGAATATTGGACGAAGACAATGGACCAGGAAGAGGAAGGTGAAGATGATGATAAAAACTGAGCGGTGAAATCGAGAAGAGATAATTGTTTTCGACAATGAGAAGATATTCGAAAAACTAAAAACGTGAAAATTATTTTCAACGACGGATTGAACAATGTCGGAACTTCCCGGTATCGTCATCTTGTTAATATTGCTTCAATTATTGTAATTTTAGCATAAAAATTAAAATTTGTAGAGAATAAATATAGAATTGGTGGCGTCTTTACATTAATATTTCTCAACAGGTAACAATAATGTTTATAACATTGATTTTTTATAGTTCATTATTTAAGCTCTTAGCTAAAATTATTCAATAATTGAATGGTTGCATGTCACAAATAAGATGGTAGATTTTTCATTTTCCCTTCCAAAAATAATTTCTCAACAACCAAGTTCTTTACACTTTTCTTCCAAAACCGATATTCCGATCGAGCACCAGTGGAATCAGCACGATTAAGAGGAGATAACGTGAGGGGAAGTGGCAGGGACCTCCATCCCGGCGCCGTTAGCCTCTTGCATTGGTCCGACACTGGGAAGCCATATAGCTGAGGTTGGACTCGAAGCAACCATGTCCACTAGACTATCTGTGGGCACCATACGCTTTGTGCGGAAATTCAGACTGAACCTTATCATCCCTCTCGTCGTCGACGGCAAATTCCTCCAGGAAATGTTACTTCATTTTGCAGTTTTCCATCTTATTCGTCGTTGTTTCGTGCTTCGTCTCGATTTCATTCACCATCGTCACCTGCTTTCTTGATCATTTTTTTGGGGTATTCGCTGATTATCCAGGTATTTTGTATGATCACTGTATCTCCCCCAATCATTCTTGTCGTTGAAAATAAAAAAAGAATCCAAATTGAATGTTATGGTAGGAAATGACCCTGTTCTTCAGTTCAATCCGATCTCGCACAGTTGGTTAGAAATTCTCTCGCCATAGATGAAGCTCTTGCGAAGAATGAAGGAAGAAGAAGAAAAGGAGGAGCGAGGAGGACATCGCATGTGATGGGGTTGAAGAGATGTTGATCCAACTCCATTAAAAGCGGAGAATCAGAGGCAAGGGCAATATATAGCTGGAGATTGGAGAAGCTGGGAGATTCTGCAATGGCGGAAAGATTATATTAATTTTAATATTTTATGAAATAATTATATGAGTGGGACCCAATCCAGCTTAGCAAAAGGGCAGTATATATATCTAAAATGGGGTCCACTTAATGCTTGCTGAGCTTAACCTATAACTAAGTCCACCAGTGTCTGAAAATCCTTCAGAGAGAGAGAGAGAGAGAGAGAGAGTTAGGGTTTTGCGTTTTCTTCCAGCTGCAGAAAGAGACAGAGAAAATGGTGGCAACCAAATCCAGAGCTCGGGAAAGTATGCCCTGCGATTACTGCACTGAACAAGAGGCGGTTCTCTACTGTCGAGCTGATTCGGCCAGGCTATGCTTGTTTTGCGATCAGCATGTTCATTCTGCGAACTTGTTATCTCGGAAACATCTCCGATCTCAGATCTGCGATAATTGTGGCTCTGAGCCGGTCTCGATTCTTTGTTCGACAGACAATCTCGTTCTCTGTCAAGAATGCGATTGGGACTCCCACGGGAGTTGCTCTATCTCTGCTGCTCACGATCGGAGTCCGATCGAAGGCTTCTCTGGCTGCCCTTCCGCGCTCGAGCTTGCTTCCGCTTGGGGCGTAGATCTAGTCTCGAAGAGAACGGGGCAATCTTCGCCGTTGTTTCAGAGCTGGGGATACGCCAAAGATGTGACCATTCCGATGGACTCTTGGACGGCGCATAAATCTGACGGGGCAGTTAATCTACAAGACCTGATTGTGCCGAACGAGAACTCTATGCTTTTTGCTAATTTGAATTATGAGGAGGCGATTTCTGGGATCAAGGGGCAGAGCTTGAGCTGCGGAAAGCACAAGCAAGTCATTTATAAACAGTTAATTGAGTTACTTCGGCGAGAATTTGAGGGAGGTGGTGACATGAATGGCGTGGGTAGTGGTGGTGGTAGTGAGAATGACGACGGTGGGGGTGGATTGGAGAATATAGTGCCAGGGACGCCAAATCGGAGTTGTTGGCCCGGAAATGTTGGGATTAATGGGGTTTCGGCCAGTATTGCTGCTAACGAATCATCACAGCAACAAGCACCATTTAGTTCATTGCTAATGATGACGACTCAAATCCATTCGAATGGGAGTGAACACATCGTTGATGAAAATATGTTGTGGGATAACAATTCCAATAATCAGACTATTCAGGTAAAGGTTCTAGTGTTTGACTTTATTTCACTTTTCTCCAGCAGTATGAACTAGCTTGTCTTTTCATAGGGATCAAGCATGTGCAGGCGAATAAGTTCATTTCTTTGTTGTCCTAAATTAAGTTTTATGTGTACCTTGTGACATTTTATACTGATATCATTTTTGTTATCTCTCTCACCATCCTTTTTTGCTCCTGGTGTTTTAAAATGATGGCAAAGTAAAGGCTATTTTCCCATTAGATCTTCGATATTGTGGATGAAAAACTGTCAATGTCTCTTTACCAGAGGCAATAATTTTTTTTCTTTCTTTGGCTGGTTCAAACATCTTTTTGGGCAGCATTCTTTTCCTTCTGTATCAGGGTGGAAGTACTGGGATTGAAATCGAGTAATTTTCCTTCTGTATCAGGGTGGAAGTACTGGGAGTGAAATTGAGTAAATGTTTCTTCCCCTCCAACAATATAATTTTTAGAGTTCAACTGGGAGAAAAATCCCTAAAGTTGAATTGCGTTTCTATGGAGACCCCCAAAAATGCTATTTTGATTGACAACCTCTAGTTTGAGAACGGTGAATAAATATTTTACCAAAAAATTTGCATCAGCATAGGTCTTTCACTTGTCTTTCCCATTGATAATTTACGTTCAGGTTTCATCACTTTCTATACTTTGATGTTCTTTTTGGTTATTATATCATAAAACTACGTTTGAGGAAACATCAATGTAGTGTTAACTGTAAGCACATTCTCAAAGTTTTCTAACTTTCTATTTCCTTTGAAGATTTGGGATTTTAATTTAGGAAGGTCGAGGGATCATGAAGTATCAAGTCCATTAGAAGTTCCATATGATGCCGGTGACTCAAAATCCATGATAATGAAATTTGGGGAACTTACGAAAGAAACATCTTTGAAAAACAAAAAGAAATTGGGAGATATATACCGCTTCAATTGTCAGATGGCCCATGATGATATGACATCAATTAATGTGAGCCTTTTCTTCTTTCTTAGATTTAGTTTATATTACATTCATATAATGTGTGAATGAATTATTTCGGTTCATCTGTATTTCCTTTGCCATTTGCATACGACTCTTATGACTATGATGCTTAATTTCTAGAATGGTCTTATTTATGATGGTAGGTTAGGGTTGAGATTCTAAAAGAACAACTTTTGATTTTGTTAATGGATATCATAACCATCTTATATCTAAATTGGTGTAAGGACTAATAACAGATGATTGAATCACTTAAAATGCACAATAACTCTAATAACCGCACTGCAAGCCAGGGTCCTGCCACATCCGAGAGCAACAACTTGCCAATCGGAAAGCCAACTTTGGCTTCATCCTTTGATCAGCCCATTTCTTGTAGTGATGCTAAAAATGGTCAAGTCATTGAACGATCTATTCTGGTAAGAGGGGATAGGGCCATATCACCATCGACAACCAAAGCAAACATAGAGCTTCTGGCACAAAACAGAGGCAACGCCATGCAACGTTATCAAGAGAAAAAGAAAAATCGAAGGTATTTTATTGCCTTCTAACACTTGCTACATTCAAATTTTCAATATTATTTTTTCATAACTTCTATTCAACATTCCATGCTGCATTTTTCCGATTTTTATGTGAATAGGTATGATAAGCGCATTAGATATGAGTCAAGGAAGGCAAGAGCTGATACTAGGAAGAGAGTCAAGGGTCGATTTGTGAAGGCGAACGAACCTTGATGTTAAGTTTACTCAGGCAAGCTCTTTCACTGTCTGTAAATATTTTTTGAATTCCACCCACGGTAGCACGTCTAGTGATCATCGACTTTGTATGTTTGTTTAGTTGGTTGCACGGAAAATTAACTTTATTTGTACTCTCTGGTCTTATTTCGGGTCGAAATCATTTGGTCACATGCAATCTGCATCGGGTACTTAACCTAGTTTAAACATTTTTATATGTAGTAGAAGTTGCCCAGATTTGGAGTGTAATTGAGAACATGACTTAGTAAGCTGATGATGTGTATCAGGTTTATGCATCTTAAAGTAAAGTAATTGGTGAAACTATTTAGTCATGTAGTTGCAAGTTAATCCAAAGCTTGAGCAGCTTTTTCTAGCTGAGAATAGATTACATCATTTGAGCTGCAATTTACTGAAGTTCAGCTTCAATTTTCAGGGGGACAGCTGCAATTGAAATAATATATGCTGAATTATTTAATCATTCGTATAATTGGGGTCATATGTGAATGCTCATTTGCTCATTTTTCCCTCATTGGAGATTTTGATTGTGCTTATTATCTTAAAATACGGAGCTCCAGAGTCTCACCCTCACAGCAGAAACTCAAAGCAGATGATCACATGACTGAACCAGCTCAGATCTCCAGCAGAATTCACCAAACGCCTCTTTCCTCCTGTCCTAGCATTGATTGTACACCTGTAGGACTTCCCCACATCAACCAGGTCTAAAGGGCCTAGTTGCATGTCCACAATTTCCAGTCCCCATGGAGTAATGGTCAACAAGGATCTCACTGTTCCCCAGCCTAGCCGTGTAAGATTTGACAGTTTGACACTGATCGATCCACTAATGAGAACCCACCAAAAGCGTCCCTGTGAGTGCTCTCTCATATTCTCCCTGAACACAGGTCTGGGACAAAGAGGAAGGCGTGTCCTGCACTTCAAAATCCTTGTTCGAAGGCTTCCAGATGAAGGTTAGGGAACCTAAGCTTAGTTGCTGCGACAATAAATCATTCGTGAAGACTAGTGCAAAATTCTTCACAAGAGTTCTCTGACACAGAAATGAGGGATCTCATGCTTTATTGGCACTTTAAGTACTCGCCCAAATATAGAATCATGAATCCTCGATAGAAGTTCACTTACTTCAACTGATTATGAGATAAACTTAGTAAGTAAAAATACATGCATATGTGAATTAAATATATACATTACTGAATTTTATCTTTAAAAAGTTATGCGTTGTCGAAATTTCTTGTTTATCATGTTTTTCGAATTTTAGGCAACTAGTGATGTCTTACCATCAAAAGGTTGAATCAATTATCTTATATATTCATGCTCGTATAACAAATTTTATATTTATAGGTTTCTATATTAATGTCTAAAATATCAAAATTAATAATAAAATAAATATGAAAAAATAATTTTTATTAATAGATTTTGACGTAGGTAGGACAAACGACCAAAACATTGAAAAAAAAAAATATTTTATTTACCTAGATGCCGAGAGAATATGGTTTAAGGGTTTTCCAAGCTTTCAAGTAATCTATCCTACTTAAATGAATTATTGTAGTTAAATTTCCTCTTCGGTCTAAAAAGAAAATCCCTTTTTGAAAGAATAGGTAGAAATTTTTTACTGATAAAATTCTAATTCGACTAAAGTTGAATTCATATCTATTTAAACATCTTTTGGAACGATTTGTAGTGACTACAATAGTCCATAAGCAATCTGGTTTAATTTGGACTGATTGGTTCAATTGGATCATTTATGATTCAGCTGAGTTGGTTCGAAATAAGGGTATGATTTCCTTGTTTTTCCTCTCCTCTTTTGTTTTTCTTCTTCTTCATGTGCGATGATAGAGAGATTCCTCTATGTTGGTATAGTCCTCTGCTAGTCGTCGGTGATGGTTTTGCCCAAGAATGGTTGAAGATTTTCAGTCAGAAAAAAGTCTACAAGCGTTTGCGATAGTTTCAGCTGGTCGTTTAGGGGCAGTGATAATGCTTCTTCGGAGGATTTCAGTCGAGTTTAGATGACTTACGGTGATTGGTGTGTGGTGGCTCTCAGTGTTGAGGGTATTTTTTGTAGATGCTCTTGGTCTCTTGATGATTTTTTGATTGAAAAAGTAGGAAGAATTCCAAAACTGAATTCTTTGAAATCATACAGAGCTAGGATGATTTTGCAGTGAGATTGAAGTGCGTTTCTTCTTTACGGATTATACGGATTAACATAATTTATAAGAAGAAGTCCTTAATTCTTTCTTTTTGAACAATTTGTCAATCTTATTCAAATCAAAGGCAAGATTTAATATTGTTTTATGAAAGTTTTAGGGGTGACTTTAAATTCATTTTTCTCAAATTTCAAACTCTAAAATTTTTACTAAATTAATTAACAAATTAATTTTGATTAGATCATTGTAAATCTGAATTAAAAATTATAAATCCTCGAAACTAACAAAATTATTAATTAAATGAAAGCTCTAACCATCCTTGTTTAAATCAATCTTAGTTAAACACTAAATAACTTCCTTTAATAAAATACCACTTTCAACAAAATATTAAACAAAATTAAAAGTCCATAAAAAAAATATTTATTAATGGAAACATTAAAACAAAATTTATTGCAAATCCAATTACAAACAAACTAAATTCGTCATATCTCTAAAATGCTAAACGGAGTTTATTAATTAGTCTAAACGAAAATTATATTTATTCTTTTGACTCGACTACACCTTCCTCTATATGCACATCGACCTCGAGAAGATTATCGATCAACCTCATTTTCTCCTCAAATACAAATTCATCTACGACACAAAACTAATTGTGAGATAAACTCAGTAAAAAAAAACATGTAAATTTAACATCATCATACATTACTGACTTTGATGGAACTCAATTTTCAACTTAGCCCTATGTTCAGCTTTTCAGATAACCAGCGATTTCTTATAAAATTTAATCAGTCTCTGTCAATTCATTTAAAATTCAAGCATTGATACTTGTGTACATTATGACATACAAATTTTAGCTTTTAACATTTCAGCGTCCATACATAATCATACATGTCCAAATAAAATATCATTTAATTAATAAGAAAATAATTTAAATAATATATTTTGTGATGTATAAATATCTAGTGTCTTTACTTAATTGAATTCCCGAGATAATATGGTTTTAGGGATTTTTCCAGGCTTTCGAATAATTGTTCATGCTTAAATGAATTATTCTTGATTAAATTCCTTCTGAGGTGAATTAGAGTTGAATTCGGATAAACTATGATGGTATGAGAGCAATCGGGTTAAACTTTAATTGATTTTGGTCCGGTTCAACTGGACCAATTTGATTTGACTGGACCAATTTGGTTTGAGTTGACTGATTTGATTCGATTGGACCAATTTGGTTCGACTGGATCAGTTCGGTTAGACTAGTTACTGAGCTAAGTAAGTCTGACCTGGTTCTTCTCCTTCTTCCTCCTTCCTTCTTCGCGTCGCGCACGGCTGAACACACAGGAGGGCGTGTTCGCCGATGGATGAAGGTGTGTCGCGCTGTAAAAGTTGTCTGATTCTGTCAAGGGATGTCATTTGAACCATCGGTTGAACGTTGCCAAAATGTCCAAGACTTAGGGGCCCCAAGAAAAGCGAGCTCAAGATCAGGAGCCAAGCGGAGCGAGAAGAAAGAATGAAGGCTTCATCTGCTCCAAGCCCTAAATCAAAATGGAAAGTGTGTTTCTTCCTAAAATTTGATTAATGAATGTCGTCCAACTGGAAATGACATCTGCGGAAGATGACGTGGAAGACAAAGAGGTCCAACCAGTGTCTGACAACGGAGAAGTGTTCAACAGTCGGTGGTTTTACACTGTTTTTGGGCAACATGCGGTGGTCAGAGGTCTGAGGTAGTGTTGCTTGGAGTCCCGGAGGTGAGTTCCTCTTTCTCGACGACCTCCCAAATCTGAGTCTGTTTCGAATTTCACAAACAGATAAACAACTCTTACCGATGAAGCTCTAATTCTCCCAGCTTATGAAAGATCCTAGGGTTGAATCTTAGATCAGGGGTTTGGATAGATGAGAATTGGTCACTGATTTGGGGGAAACCAATTTCTTATTGAGATTCAATTCCGAATCTGCATAATTGGGAATAATAAACTTCGATCTCATACAAACATACTCTCGATCCCATAAAACTCACCTGAAGTGGGAGAGAAGAAGTATTCCGATTGAAATTTAGATGTCTAACAAAAGTCATTTAGCCCTGAAACACGCCCTCTTCGCAGCCCGAACAATATCCTCGACCTACGTTCATAGTAAAAACACACGACAAATGCGTCAAACAATTGTAATGCAACCCAATCACTTGAACATCTGAAATTTGTGCTGATCCAACGTATTCAACAATCAAGTAATGATTTTTAACCTGGGGTAAAGCCATTCTCTCTAGACTAGCCGAGTAAGGCATGGGAACGTCCGCTCCGGCAATTCTCTCAACTGGGGCATCAAGATAGCCGAAGCTATCCTCAATCACAGACGTGCTGCATTTATTTTTTTGCAAGAAAAAAGAATCATATTTTAAGCACTTTGACGCCGAAATTGATACGAAACGAGGATCGAGAAACGGGGAGGAGACAAACCAAATTTCAGCACCGACACCGTGCTGGGGGAACCCTTCTTCGACCGTCACCAATCTGCTCGTTTTCCTAACTGAGTCGTTAATCGTTGGTCGATCTAGAGGTCTAATAGATCGCAAGTTTATAACCTATGGTGAAAAATCCTTAAAATAAGCATCATAGTCGATAAAATTGAAGAACTTGTTTTGTCTTTCGATAGAATTTGACCTCAGCGCTGATGCCTTCCTTAGCAAGTATATCTGCCGCCTGAAAATGAAGCAGCAAAATGGATCAAGGATGAGAAAAGAAGACTTTACCAGAATTTGATTACTCATTAGAACAAAGCATCTGAAACAACAATCAAAGAACAAGAGTCCCCCCATCAGGAAGGTGGGAAGAAAAGATCTGATGGATTGATAGAACTCAACTAAAGTATGAAACTGACAAAATATTGCAGAAGTGATCATTGGATAAATCTATGCCATTGATTAGCAGTTACCTCGAGCAAATTATAGTTGTTTTTCATCGTTTGTTGATTCAATCTTACATTACAAGATCTGAAATCGATGGCCAAAATTTTGCCGACGACAAATAAGAAGAGAAAACAAGAAGACGACCTTTATCAGTTAACTCACATGCATCTATGGGGAGTCTTTCATTGCACATTTGTATTATTTACTAAACAATCTCGAATGGTGCGAGTCAGTTTACTGAAAAAGCTAACAAAATATCAAACTTACGACATAATTTAAGTAATTTCTCATTTTTTTATAAGAAACTTTATATTAAATATGAACCTGTGCAAAAAAACAACTATTGAAAAACAATTTAAATTTTTGTCACGACCCGAAAGCAGGTCTAACAGAAACGCTAAGTCAGGCGATCCGATCTTCGGAAAGAACCCAACCGCCCAACCCAGAGTGACGTTATCAACAGAAGTCTTACCATAAAATTAAACCCAAAACAAATGGGTCAGCATCCATATAGTGATCAACAAGAGTTAAAAATTGCATAATAACAATCAAGAGAAAAAACACTATGCAGGTAAAGAAACCATTCAACACCGCCAAATGAATTCTTCGATTACGAAAGAAAGTAGAAACCTCACCCAAAAACACCAACACCCACCGAAAATAACCATACTAAATGCGTAGGAGTAATTTCTCAAATTTTTAGTTAGCCTATATTCTCCAAATCTTGTATAGCACCTGATTTATCAATCTCCTTAGCGTATTCCCATGACATCTCCTGAAAATTCGATAGTTGCATGCTTTATGCACTTCGTGTTAGGTGATTAGATGTTCAAAAGATTTTTGGCCCCAGACAAGTTAGTTACTCACTTTTGGTTTATAACCCACATGGACTTTCAAAACAATAATTAGACAAAAACAACCTAAGAATTTAGAGACAATCTGCCAAACTAACCTTAAGTGCATATCCAACCATTTTTGAGAAGGCTGTAATAGTCACATCCTTTCCTTCTCTCTCAATCTGTTAATCATATTGAACTAAAAATTAAACTCTGGAGGTGATAAGCCTACAAAAAACAGAAGCCTTAAAACACGATAGAAACATCTATGACGAAGTATTCGCTAGCCATGATAAAATTACCTTGGCTTTTCCGATTGGAAGGGTGAAACTGGAATCGAGCACTTCAGCCGAAACAGGAAATGACTCACCATATCTAAAACACACATCCGATCCGATGTATATCACCGGAAAGGTGAACTTTAAAATTACAATTGATATACATACACACAACACACAGCATCGGAATGGTAAGCTTCATAAATCATAATTGCTTAGAGAACATCTTACAACAACTCATTTTCGAGGAAAACAACAGGATCTGGGTCTCGTATGGCTGCTTTGAGCAAACCACGAGCATCTTCAGATGAGTAAGGAGCCAAAACTTTTAATCCAGGACATGACCCGTACCAGGCTGCATAACACTGGATAAGAAACATATACATCAGTTTGAAAAAAAATCTCACTCAAGAACTGTTTTATGGAGTTGGCTTTTTTCCTAATCGAGACAAACAATGGAAACTCTATGGTGCTGCAGAATGTTCTTTCGATACGAAACAGAAAATTGAAAGAAATACTCGGGAATATTATAAACTCTCAAAATAATAAAATTCTATATCAAAGTTTGTCTATTAATATGCATGACTCTTTAATATACTTCGAGTTATGGTTTAAAATCTCTAAGAAATATTTATGGGTTTGGCCGCCAACCATATACTGTGTCACTTTACCTGAGAGTGTTGTGCACCGACTCCGGCAGCAGCACCATTAGGTCCTCTAAAGACAATAGGCACAGGAATTTTTCCAGCTGACATATAGTTTGTCTTAGCAGCAGAATTAATGATATGATCAATTGCCTGAAGAAAAACCCAAACCAAAATTTTATAGTTCTCCTCCTCAAGTGAAGATGACTAATTTCTTTATTTAAAACGATTTTTCTGTTAATCTCCCCTTCTGCTACACAGCAGAGAGAAAAAGAACTGAAAACTGAGTATTACATAATAGCTATTCTTGACTAAGATAAAAATATAATGCGAGAAGATTACTCGAATCAGCTTCTAAAAAATACATAGTAAACCCAGAGAGAGAACAAAAAATAGTCAAACCAGATGTAGTTCTAATCCATCACTGCAAACTTGAACTGACATAAGAGCAAAGCCATTTAGATAACAATGGTTTGCAAAGGGAGAACTCTAAAATCACGAATTACCTGCATGGCGAAGTTAAAGGTCATAAACTCGACTATGGGTTTAAGTCCATAAAATGCAGCTCCGACTGCAATGCCAGTAAACCCGGCCTGCAAAGTTTAAGATTCGAAGATGTAAGGCAATGACAATCAACAAATTGCTGTTATGAGTATTACTAGTTTCTTTTCTCTATGTTACAAAAACAAGGACTTTTAACATATCTTGACTTTAACATACCTTTGATTTCCTTAAGAACAAAAATTAAATCCAGAAATTTAAAAATAAATAAATAAAAAGCCATAAAACCAAAAAAAACACACGATGAAATTTACCCTGTGACTGAGACTGTCATGAGAAGATGACTTTAATTTGGAATCCCCTCATTCTAGTTATCTATTACGCTATTTTGATTCATTGCAATGAAATTCTATTTTAAAATAAATTTCCGAATATTGATTTATGAAATAATGTTAATTTTCTCATTGTCAATTAGGATTATAACTCTAAATATTTTAGGAGTTATCATTTAGTGTAATTCTTTTCAATTTGAAGGAAATTATTTTGCACTAATATCTTAAGATATTATCCATGTAAGAGACGGTCTCTTTCCCCCTAGTCATTTTGTACATTCATTTCTTAATATATTTCGTTTCTTATTTTAAAAAAAAAATTAAAAATTACCTCCGTGATTGGGGTATCAAGAACCCTTTCCGGGCCATATTTTTCCAAAAGCCCTTTGGATATCTACACAAGGGTGGAGGGAGACACATAACCAAGCATTACACCAAAAAATAAGTCTTCAAATCTCTAATTTACAAATTTAATCTTGTATGACTATAACCTTGTAAGCTCCCTGATATTCCCCAACCTGCAATGTATGAATAATCAAAATCAATAAGAACTTGCTTATAAAACGCAAGAAAAGTTGCTCAAAACTCATTTCTACAGATTTATGATCATGCTTCCTCACCTCTTCACCCATCAAAAGGACTTTAGGATCAGCAGACATTTCCTCGTCGAGGGAAGAATTCAAAGCCGCCCGCACAGTTATCTTAGAGTGTCAAATTCAAAGTCCCCACAAAAAAAAAAAAAAGGAAGGAAAGAAAAAAAAGAACTTCAGCCACTATGTTTCTTCCATAAAACAAATCCACAAGGAGAAGCTAAGCTACCGCAACAAACAAATAGTCCAAATTGTAAAAAGGAATCGTTTCCATAATAGTATATAGGGAAATTAACAAATCAACTATTGTAATTTATGATCAATGACAAGTCAATCACTAAAGTATTTTTGTTAACAAATTAATCATTGAACTATAAGAAATTGACAGAGTAAACACCGCAGTTAAATAGTCCGTTAAATAGCGTTGTCGTTCCTCTACGGAACGTTAGCTTTCCGCAGCGAAACGTTGTCTTTCCATTACGGAATGTGAGCCCTTCAAAATATAACTCAAGAAAGTCAACATTCCGCAAAGCAATGTCGTCTTTCCGCTAAGGAATGTCGTCTTTACTTTGCAGAAAGTTGACATTCTGCTGCTGAAAGACAACCTTCCGCTGCGGAATGACAACGTTCCGCAGAGGAAAGTCGTCTTTCCGCAGAGGAATGTCTGCAAATAAAAAAAATTCATTATCTTCTTCGTAGAAAAACATAGACAAACTGTTATTCTCTCATAGACCGTAAAACAATTCTAAATCGTCCGAAATCTAAAACATTAACATGCTTTTACAAAATCTTCTAAATTATAAAATCCGAAATCATCTAAATCCATTCTTTTACAAAATCCGAAATCTTCTAAATTCATTCTCTATGAATATTAACTTTTTTCTACTGAAAATCTCTTCTAAAATCACGAGTTTTTTCCTTTTTTTCCATGAGTACTTGTTTTTTTCCACTATGATTTTCAGAAAGTTAACGACAATATTCGCAGAGATTTTTTTCAATAGTTTAGTGGTTAATTTGTTAGCAAAAATACTTTAACGGTTGATTTGTCATTGATCACAAAGTACGATAGTTGATTTGTCATTTTTCCTAGTATATAACAAAAAAACATGTTGTAGAAACAAAGTCTGTATGTAGATTTGCCAAGGACTTTAACCATAATGAACACCGCAAAACTAGTGTCAATTTGTGCATTTTCGTGAATCTAATCACTCAAAAAGAGAAATGAAAGTTTTAAAGCATCAAATACTCAAGCACTAAAACGAACTGAACATTAGAGATAGTAGAGAAAAGACAAAGATCAATCACAGACAACTAACAAACCCAGCATTACCTCCTTTGCAGCAGAGGAATAGCTTCTCGGAGCTGCAGCCGTTTGGCGAATCATCCGTACGAACTGCCCAATTATTTGCTCATCAAATTGTTCGATTCAGAAAATTGCAAAAATCAAAAATCAAAAAACAAGAAAGAAGAAAGAAGAGAAAAGACACAGTGAAAATAATAATTAAAAAAAAAAGCTTTAAAGAAGATTGTTGTACCTGTATAGACCCTTTAACGCCAACATTTTGCCTGGTTATTCCCCACATCTTTCTTCCTCGCACTACAGGCTGTTTCAATAAACCGAAAGAGAAAAACTCCATTAACATAAAGCTCATCAACCCAGAAACTGAATGTGATTTCAATTTCAAACAGAACTTTCTGGCTAAATTAGCACTACCAGATTTGACAGGAGGTAAAACAAAGCATACACTCGTATAGCTATATCTAGGAGATAAAAAAAAATGAGAAGAATTTGAGTTAGAAAGCCAAAATCATGGCAAAAAATCGTGCAGAAAATCAGATGGCAAAGGAAAAATGGAAAATACCCAGCCCAGTTGAAGAAACTGTAAGTGGGTTCTCGTTCTCGAAACCTCTGGATTCACTCTGCTACTGTGACGAAAGAGGGAGAACCGAATACTCGAGACATGACATGCCACCTCGCTCCCTCAGCTCATTTTTTTATTTTTTTAAATAAATCAAAATCTATTCAAGAAATATATATTTAAGCCAAAAGGAGATGAGTCGCTCCTCGAAGATAGCACCCGTTTGAATAAAATAATGCAACATTTTTTAACCAAAATAATTGAAAAAAAGAAAAATCATGATAGTTTAAAGGAAATATGACAAATCAACCCTCCTGATTTGGGATCAATGACAAGTCAATCAGTATGTTTTCTAATAAGTTAACTACTGACATATAAAAAAATAACAAATTTAACATCGCAGTCACGTTCACCGTTAAGAAGCTGACAGGGCGCTGCGGTGTCTTGGAAGGACGCCGCAACCTGGACGCCACGATTAGAACGCCGAACGCCCCAGCGGTGTCCTGACCGTGGCGTCCAGGCTGCCGCGTCCTCCCTAGACACCGTGGCGCCCTATCAGCTTCTTAACGGCGAACGTGACTGCAATGTTGGATTTGTCATATTCTCATACGTCAATGGTTAATTTGTTAGAAAACATACAGTAGTGGTTGACTTGTCATTGACCGCAAACCACGATGATTGATTTGTCATTTTCCCTAGTTTAAAATCAATAACAAGTTAATTATTAAATTTTTTTTTGTTAATTAATTAAGAACTAAATTATAAAAAAAAAAAAGTTGTTGCTAACATGATTGTCACGTTTGTCTTTAATGACGATGAACTGCGGCAGCTTGATGTTGAACCGTAGCGGATTGAGGACGAATCGTGGCGAATTGACCATAATTCGTGACGGATTAATAAAAAAGAAATTATTTTCTTTCACATAGTGCTATAGTGAATCTTTGCAGATCGATAATTCTCTCAATTTTCAACGGTTTTGAACGCTTGATGACTCTTTTTCCATCATTTTTTTTGCGATGCACTGGTAGGAGAGATCTGTTTTGTCATTTGGTGCATGTCAGAGCAGATTCGGGCAGAAAAAAATAAGATCGTTTACTTGAAAACTTTGGAAGGCCATAATTTTGTGCTCAGTCGACCGATTTGGACAATTTTTTTTTTATTTCGCTTAACTTTTAGAGATCTACGCACTAGCAAGATGTCGAAGGCAGCTTGTCCCACTTTCGAGGCCTAAAAACGCTTTTAAGTCCTCTAATTTCTCTTACACAATTCAAAACCGTGAAGCTCTGCATGTTTTCCTACCCGAATCTACTCTGATAAGCACCGAATGATAAACACGGATGTTTCCTACCTGTGCATCGCGAAAAGATGATCGAAAACAACGGAAGTCCTTTATGGAGGGACGGACGTCCATTATTGAGAAATGGACGCCCTTTATTGTGGGGCGGACTTTCTTTATGAATGGCAGGTGTTTAGTATGATAAAGGTTACGACGTCGTTGGAGTAAAACAGACATTCTTCATGAAAGGATGGACGTCCTTTATTGAAGGAGGTTTTAGGAAGCGAGGGACATCCGAAACGAAAGAATAGAAGATGGAGTTAGTATTAAGTGGGACAACGTCGTTTGGAACGAAGAAGGAAATGAGAAGGAAGAAACGTCCTTTATGGACAAATGACATCTGAAATAGAAATAAAGGGAAAGACGTTAGTATTAAGTGGGACGACATCATTTGGAATGAATAGAAAAGGCTTTTAAGAAGGAACGAACGTCCCTCACTAAGGAACAGACGTCTAAAATGTGAAGGCAATGAACACTCCTTGTTGTGGATCGACCGTCTCTTACAGCAAAGGGACTAACGGATGTTAAAGATGGAATAACGGATGTTGCATGAACATGTGAGAAAACAGACGTCCCTTGTAGGAAAGGGCGTCCCTCGCGGTCATTTCATGTTTCTTCTGATAAAGTCTGTGTGACTCTTCCATTACGATAAGGATATTCCACCTGGCGTTGGGGTATTGGAACACCCCCCCCCCCCCATTCAGCAGCCTTTGAGAGTGC
>CM039474.1:239998-283147 GCA_022433065.1 Begonia loranthoides
GATCCGAGCAATTGTCTATCAACTATCGCTTTCCAGGCAATTTCTCCATACTTATAATAAGTAGGCAGTGTGAAAGCTTCTGGTTATTTTCTCCTTTATAAAGTGTAGTGACAGAGAGATAGACAGAGTGAGAGGGAGAGTGTTGTGTGATACACTCTCTGGGGAAAACGCCTCTGTGATGGAAGAATGTGAGACAGTGAGCTTCTAGCGAGAGGAAAAGAAGAAAAGAAGAAGAAAAGGAAAAGAAGAAGCTGAAGGGAGCTCTCTTCGAGTGTTTTTCAAGTAAGGAGTTCCTCTCTGTTTTTCCTTTTGGCTTAAGTTATGGATTGAGTTATGTTAAAATGGATTATGTTACAATAAAAGAAGAAGAAGGAAAATGTTAGGATTTATGCTTTGAGCTTCTGGAGAGTTTGATGAATTGTTCTGCTGCATGCATATTGACAATAGGCATGCTCTATTGGTATAGTTTGGTTCTAGAATGGGTTTCTGCTGATGAATATGTATGTGCTTGGATTAATGGGAGTTAGTTCCCTGTTTTGTTACTGTTGTTTTTCAGTTTTGGACTTTAGAACTGTTAAGTGATTAATTGGATTTTGGTATAATAAACTGTAGGAATGGGGATAAGGAATTGTGATTATTGATGGTTGTTATGTGATGATTTTGAAGGCATTGAAGGTATTAAAGGACGAAGGATAACTTGCAGAAATGCTATGAACGCAGTTAAGGAATAGTGTATGTGTATGGCCAGTAGAGGCCTGCATCACGAGACTAGAGTCTGTATGATTAAGTTGTTATGCTTCTTGAATCTCCTGCTTAGTTTAGCTCTTGTTACTTATTGCATAACCAGCTGTTACTTAATGCATTTAGGTTTAATTATATAACAATCCAGATTTCCATACATTTTGAAAATGCGTTAAATTTTGAGAAAAACATATCAGAGTGCAAGTCGGGCCGTTATGAACACTTAAAACATTTCGGAAGTAAATCATTGCGGAAGCGTAAATATTTTAAAGGAAATAAACTACCATTTAAATTACAATTTATGAAAAGAAACTTAATTACAATTTAATTGTCTCTCACTTCTCATAGTCTGGCCAACCACAAGCTCGTTCGTGCAAATCCATCATCAACTGCTTCTTCAATTGCTCGAGGGCTCCGCGCGTATGTGTACCTATACTAGAAGTAAGACGTGAGCCTAAAGGCCCAGTAAGAAAAAGAGTTTATGCAGGATGATATGCCTCTCTTAAATTCTTTGGAATGAGTCTGCCCCAAACCAATATATTATTTACGTATTTTAGGAATAGCTCGTACATGGAGCTGGGGATAGCCTATTGGTTTCTAATTAATTATGTTAATTAGTCTGGTGATCCCGATATGGGAAGGATTAATTCTTTTCCTCACTCAAAGCGTGTGGCCACCCCGTGATGGCGTTCCTAATTTTTCTATCGTCATGAGACTACCCTAAAAGCACATTCAGCATATAAGAGAGTTCATATAGCAACCATAACGGACATAAATGAGCACGATAATACATTAAAGAAAGATAACATGCTTGAGAAGTTAATAACCTAATTTATTAACATGCTTATATTAATTAACTCGTTTAGATTAACTAAATTGATTAGATTAACATGCTTAACAAATTAACGATTGGGTTAACATGCTCAACACATTAGTTAATTACACTACTTATAATCACTCGAATTAAATAGCATGCTCAGGGGATTTATTCACAACAGGAATTATGCAAGGCAACATACCGACAGAGAACATATAGAAAATCATATAGGCTAACACCAACTAACAATAAAGGGACACACTAAATTGATTATATGCTTGGATTCGTTTATTTAACAACTCGTTAGTTTGTTATGCTAACTGGGTTATTTAACAACTAGTTAATTAATCGTTTGTTAAATATTAGTCGGATTCCATGATTAGCTAATTATTAAACATGCTAATTGGTTACACATGCTTTGGTTTCGATTATTTAACTAATTGTTTGAACATAACAATTACAATTTACACAGAGCTATTTGACTAATTAATGAGAACACAACCAACAATATAGCAATGTGCGTACCAGGAACAAGGGACAATATCACAACAACAAGCAATTAGACATCAGACATTTTTTATTTCTTATGTTACAACATAGTACTTAACAGCTTATATTATCAACCAAGTGAAGCATTTAGTCACAGCAAAAACAATAAAGAAATCATCTACAGAGCTACGCGATATCAACAAGGAAGACACGTGAACCTACAAAACAATCACACTATAGCAATACAACAAAGATTTCAAGAAACTAACACACAAATCATCCAAGAATAGAAAACATGCAGGTTAACAACGTAATAACCTACTGAATACTAGTATTCTACACTACCAACAACAAACAGTGAGCATTCCAGGAAATTATCAATAATACAGAGAAAACTAATGACGACAATCAACCAACAAAGACTCACTCACGCACACACTTGCGGTGTAGGGCCTCCACATGGCCAAGACACACTCAAGTCTTACCATTTGAAGAAAATCATTCACGGACAGCTGACTCCACGACATCTCGCAGAACCCCAGCTCGCTATAGTAGAGAAATAGCGAAGGAGCAGCCACCAACACGCGCCAAGAAATCAACAGAACGCCCACACACTTCATCTCCCTCAACTCTGCCACTCACAGTCTCTCAATTCCCAGACGACAGAAGCTCTAACCTCTCAGCCATCAACCTTCTCTGAAATTTCTATCACTCGCTGAATATAAACACAAATGGCAATTTGAAATGTATAACAACCTATCCCACGATTTATGCGATGGTGCAAATTATTCGGATCGGGCCTCCACACCTCTACCTCAGATTCCAACTAAACCGCCAGGCAAGAAATTAGAGGGACAGACCGGATGAACAAAATCGCGAGCTGAATCGCAAGCTCAACGCGAACCGACGCCAGAAAAAGCCGCAGCGAAAGTCCCGATTCGTCCCACATAAATTGCCCAAATCGTGCCTTAGCCGCGATTCGCGTCGTCGCCGCCGCAGCACATCTAGAGTAGCACACCGCAAGAAACCCAACTCGTCGTCGTGTAGGAACCCGAGCTCGCCTCGCTCGTTCGCTCTCCTTCGTCGCCGGCTTTCGTCTCTCTCTCTCTCGATCTCACTCCCTCATTTGTCTTTGCATAAATGGCCGACGGCCAATGTAAAATCCCCCCCTAAACTGCCAGCTTGAACCAAACAAAGTGAATCGATTTGACTGAACTGCTTCATTCATTCCCCTTCCCTCATTTTAACTATTTTTAATTCTAATATATTTTAATTCTTCCATAATTTAATCATAATTAATTCATTAATGTAAAACAATTAAATTAATCCTTAATGTACAACAATTATAATAAATTCCAAATATTATAATTTAAATTCGTTAAATTAGTATTTATTTTAATTACAGTAAATTCCATTTTGATCTCAATAAATGGAATTTTTACGAATATGTTCTTCGTAATACCCTAATAAAAATAATTATCCACTTAAAAAAAGTCGAGGTTAGTTTGTAGCTTGACTTGTTGATAGGTACTGTTGGATGTTTTGATACATGCTTCGACCGAGTTTAATTCCTATATTATTGAGATGGTTGTTATGTTTGCATATTCCTGCTTCTTTACTTGGTTATTGACTAATTGGCCCTATGCATTTAATTCATTACGGTGAATAAGAATATGCATGTTTTATAGAGAGGAAAGGTTAGAGGAGAAAGACTTAAAATGATAAAAGAAATATAGTTGAAAAAAATAATGATATGTGTTGTGATATTCTACTTGTTTTTCCTATGATTATTACATGCTATTGATATTGAGTTGCCTTATGTCATGTTGTAGACTTGTCTGCTTTGATATGAATTGCGCTGTTGTGATTTATTTTATAGTTCATTGTATGAACATGCATCATGATTATAAACAAATAGGGATACTACGAGGTTGGTATTCACATGCATTGCAGGAGAAAAACCAGACTAAATGAATGTAATGAGAATTGGGGGTTGGGGAGGTAGTTCGGATTCTAACCGATAGACTCGAGATTATACCATTCCCTCATCAGGTCGCGAGAGCCTGTTTGCCGAGGTTTAGTTTCTGGGCAAAAACTATTCTCCTTGTGGGAAATATTCTCAATATCTCACCTCAATGTATGAGTTTAATGATATGTGACTATGAATAAAAGACAGATTGAGTGGATTCCTTTCTAACATAATCAGACATATGCATGTATCATATTGCATTTCTATTCATTGTTGAGCATTAGGTTCACTCTTTGTCTCATGATGTAGGTACACCCACGATAAGTTAAGGTGCAGTTGATGAAGGATTTGCACGCGGGAATGAATTTTGTGGCTGACTAGACTAATGAGTGAGAGAAAGGAAAAGACTTTGGAAAGAGTTTTGTAAAGTATTCGAATTATAAAAGAAAAAACGTTTATGTAAATGATTTAATAAATGTTTTTAATTCATAACGTATTTTATTCATTTAGTCTTCCGCTGTGTATTACAAAGGGTTTTAAGAAAAGAATTTTAGTATCGTCTTCTAAATGATTTTAATAAAGAAAAGTCTTCCACTGTTTTTGTAAAGAAAAAAGTTTTAAATTTCACGCGATTTTAAACGTAAAAAAAATCAGGTCATTACAATCGGTTCACAGTAACTTCCACCCAATCTGCACAACCCGGCTAAGCCAACCCCCTCAACCAATTATGCAATTCTCAAATCAGTCAATGAATCAAAATCTACTCTGCTAGATACAATAATCGAACGATATTTAATATCAATTTTGTATCTATCATTCGTCGCCACACTCTTGAAGAGCGGGGAGTGGAAACCATTTGTTATAGGTTCAAAACAAACTAATTGAGCTCGTGGTCGTCGTCGAGGTTGAGGTTGAGGTTGTGCTTCAACCTCACCTTGTGCTTCAACCTCGGCTTGTGTATTGCGTTGAAACTGAACGCGAATGAACTCAGTTGTGCTTCATCTACGATCATGGGTCGAGTCTGTTTCTAGTTAAGGTTGAGATTGAGACTGAGAGAGAGCACATTTATGCTTGACAGTCAATTTGCTTGTCTTGGTACTGGTAGAATCCATTGGAATGGATGAAACAGTGAGGGAATCGCTCTGAGCGTACGAAGGGTATAAGGTTTGAGGTTTGCTGGGGAAATCGCTCTAAGAGTAATGTGATCTCTTCGATACGCGGAATGTCAATGGAAGGAAAAACGTCATACTTTCCTCCGCGGAATAACTACGTTCTGCCCGAGAAAGATGTAATTCCAAGGAGGAAAGTATGACGTTCCGCGGGAATGACATTGTTCCGTGAGGGGGAACGATTGACAAGGATAAATGTTTATTAGTATTGACGTTCCACAAAGAAAAGATGTCATACTTTCCACAAAGAAAAGTATCATGTTCCACGGAGGAACAACTAACTAAAAGCTCCATAATTAGTAGTAACGTTTCACGGAGAAAAGTAGAACGTTCCGTCGCAAAAAGTCATACTTTATGCGGAGGAAAGTATCTTGTTTCACAAATGAACAACTAACTAGAAACTCCACAATTAGTAGTGACGTTCCGTAGAGGAAAGTATAACATTCCGCAGAGGAAAATATAATGTTTCGCCGTGGAATGTCATACTTTTCACAGAGGAAAGTATCATGTTTAGTAGAGGAATAACTAACTAGAAGCTCTATAATTAGTAGTGACGTTCCGCGGAGAAAAGTATAACGTTCCACCGCGGAAAGAAATTGAAAATTTTAACAGCAAACGTGACAGCAATGTTTGAGACGTTCATTTTCTATAGTTGAGTGTTTAAATTGTTAAAAAAAATTATTTAGTGGTTGTCTTGTCATTGATCTATGATATAGTAGTTGTTTTGTTAATTTCCCTAATTAATATGATTTTAACCTGAAAAATTTGTTCGGTTTTGATTCAATTGCTTTGTAACCGAACCGACCGAACCAAAAAAGTGAACGGCCTAGTTGAAGTGGAGGGTTATTTCAGTCACAGCCTCCGCCGGATGGCGAGTGTTCTTCTTCTTGGTTGGGAACGAGACCGTGGGAGAGAGAGAGAGAGAGAGAGAGAGAGAGAGAGAGAGAGAGAGAGAGAGAGAGAGATGGCAGGTGCGTTTTGGGGGACCAGAGTTATGGAGATAGTTAAGAAGCACGATTCTGGTGGACTTGTATGGAAGAGAATCAAGCTCACTTCCACCCGCAAAGCTAATGCCAAAAAACGCCTCCTCCGTGTTTGGCAGGTCTCTCCTCTCTCTCTTTCTCTCCAGCTTTGTTATTTCTATTCGTATGTTCCATAATCGATTAAAGTTTTGAATCCAGTGAGATACGGATGATTGCTTAAGCTTCTTAGAACTATAAAATCGCTCTGATTTAGGGTTTTCTGTCTTTTTTGGAAAATCCAGTTCCCTTTTGTTGTTTCATTTTGGTTATATTGTTTTTTAGGTGCGAACTTTGGTCTCGACGATGTGATTTCGTCTTCTCCTGGTTTTTTTCTACTACAAATTTATTTACTGAGAATTTGTAACTATATGCCTACACAGTGTGACGTTTGAAGCAAGGATACTATAGTATGTGGAGGTCATTTTGATCAATACATTTGAAATTTTCTTTATTAATATAAAAGAAAATATAAAACTGAGGCAATATCTTTGTTGTCATACGTTGATATCAATTTGGGGAATCACTTAAACTGATCATTCATCAAGAAAAAGGTAAATTTTAGGTGCTCGTTGGACTTACCAGACTTTGTTCGAGAGGGATGAATGAAATAAAAATCCTCTTATCTACTACAGGAGGGAGGACCCCAGAAACTGGAATGGCTGTTTATGTTCAAGATGAGGAAAAATTAGTATCATAGCTGACAGCTAGCCTAAAAGACTACTGATTGAACCAAATGGCTTGGAAATTTAGTTTTTGCAATGGAGAGAGAGGTTAAGGTTGTTGATGCATAAGTTCTTGAATCATATTCATCAAGAAGTTATTTAGGATGCATATATCCCCAAATATTTTGCTTAATAAATAGGTTAAGGTTGTTGATGCATAATTTCTTGAATCAGATTCATCAAGAAGTTATTGAGAATGCATATATCCACCCAAATATATTTGGGTATGTTCATCAAGAAGTTGCTTAATTTCATGGCCTCATATGTTCCATGACAAAATTAGAATAAAGTAGTTTAAGATGAGAGGAAATATTCATCAGAGGGCTTAGAAATCTATTCTCTGCAATGGAGAGGGAGGTTAAGGTTGTTGATGCATGAGTTCTTGAATCATATTCATCGAGTATTCATCAAGCAGTTATTTAGGATGCATATATCCACCCAAATAAATTGCTTAATTTCATGGTCTCATATGTTCCATGACACAAAATTTAGAATAAAGTAGTTTAAGATGATGGGACATGTGTCAAATCGAGATAACCATTATTAATTCAGCTGAGGTCATTAGATTTCAGGATCTGTTGTTTTTTTTTTGTATTTGTTCAGTTACCCGTAATAAGAAATAGTAATTTGTTCTCTTATATACTGCACTTGTGCATAAGATCTTTATAAAGCTACCCTGCCTCAGCAAAAATTATCTTTATTAAGATAAAATATTGGTGTACTAAAGGAGCCTAAGAAAGGGTATAGAGTTGCAAGTTATATCGAAGAGAATGAAAAGCGTGTTACGAGTAAATTCTGTGAAGATAAACCCTGAGCAGAAATCGAGTGAGATCTAAATCTTCATACCAATATAGTATCTACTTACAGCGTTTGAATTTGCAGCCTGAATGTTTACTCATCCGTGTAAATAATATTTTTTTTCTCTTATTCTAATTAAAACAAGAACTTAATTGACATATACAAACTGCTCATTTTGCATTATGACTGAGTTTTTGCTATTAAGGGATTTGATTCCTAGTACATTGGTGTAATGTCTTAGTGACTGTTAGTGTGACACTCCGCCCTATGAAAGTAAAGATGACCCAAATAAGAGTTCGGCTCATACAAGTAGAGGCACAATCTCATATTGCTTGGTAGAGTAAAAAACACATGGTTTATAAGTAGAGTTCTTCTCTCTACTTAGTACAATACGTTTTGTACTAACCCGAACAATAAAATCGTGTGGACAATATTGTATTAGGAGTACGAGAGACATTACAATTACTATGTTAATAAATATCTCCAAATATTGTTGTTTCCATCGTCTCTTGAATAATTGTTTTGTTTCATCTAATATTTTAATATTATGACTTGATTTTCTTTTTCTCCTTTCATCGTGAATCTATGGTTTCTTTTTTGCATTCCTCTTTGTAACTCTTTGCAATGTTATCTTTTTTCTGTCTTTGTAGATTGTGTTGATTGTGATAATGATTCGAGCTTCTTGTTGCTTTATCTTGAGCTTCTTTTATAACATTTTTGCGTGTATTTCTTTGTGCTTGTTGATTCTCTGTAGTTACTTTTTGATAGTTTACCTAGTGCATTTATGGAGCTGATATATTTGTGAAACTAAATTTCCTTTGTTGACAGAATGAGTCTGTACTAAAGGCATGTTCAGAGCAACCACCTCCAAAATCTTCAGGTGTTGGCATGGACGATGCAAAGGCCAAAGAGGGATAAACATGACAGGCAGAATGCATGAGCACTTTAACAGAACCTGAGAAGCTTTGTTGATATTGAAAGGCAGCTCGACTATTTCAAATTGTTTTCTGCATTTTGATTTTTTACAAAATTTAAGCTTGATTTTATATAATCTGAGCCAAAAATTTTCATTTTTCAGTTGTACAACGATTAAACTAGTGCGTACTTTATTTTTATGAGAAGAGAGAGGTGCTAAAAGCTTCTTGTTCATTAAAAAGATCTTGTTCTTCAAGTTGGTTTTCAATAATATCACTCTTTCTCATCAGAAAACTTATTTAAGAGTACCAACTTTTAGACCCTGCTAATGCTACTTGAAAGGTTTAAAATCCATTTTATGTTTATGTTGGTGCCAATCTATGTTAAAAACGTAAATTAGACTGATACATCTGCCATAGCAAGGAAAATAATATTCAGAACAGGGTCTGAGTCAACCTGGAAGAATTCAACTCGTCCTAATTTTGAGGCAGGTAATTATCATTATTGATATTAATTGAATGTTAGGTTTTCTTTTTTGTTTTGTTCCTGTTGTTAAGGTAGTTAACTTTAATATTTATTGGTTGGATTTTATTTTCAAGGAATATCCCTTATCTACGTTTGGAAGATTTGATGTAATCATATGATATTTATGACATCCATTTCGTGATAGAGGGAACAATGAATCTTTTGTACGAAGATGTGGTCCAACTTGCTATCTGGAAGATGAGGATGAGGTGAAGCAAGGAGTCAGAAGCACCGAAAGGTACGAATCTCCCACCCTTTAAAGTCCTTTTTCTTTCCTTGAAAATTGATGGGGATTTGAATTATTTTGGAGAATATTTCATCATAAACCAAACATTAGGAAGAAATTCCTGTGCCTTTTTGATGGAAAGTTTGTTGATTTCACACACTACCCACACCCACTTGATGCTTTGCTGCTCTCGAGATGTTTGCAGTGCCTTTTCAAATTATTCTCTGCATATAAGATTTGATCAACTTAGTCATTTACGCATGGAATAGCCTCCTGAATTAACTTAGATTCTTTAACCAGCAACTACAATTCACTAACTCCAGAGAAGCCATTGTTTTGGACGGTTTGATCAGGTATATGCGGTTCCGGCAACCAAAACATTTTGTCCGACGGAACATAATTTTGGATGATCTAGCTATTTCAAGAAGTTGTAGGATCAAGTTTTTATTTTAGGGAAAGTACAATTTAGATTCTAACGTTTGGGAGAATTTCTAGATTAGACATTAAATTGTTTTCTTTTTAACAGATGAAAACTCCATTTTTCATTTGTTAGCAATTTGAACTTTACCATTAATTTATCCGTTAAATTCAGCGCTTGTGTATCACATTTTCCATTTAATGAGCTGTTTAAATCCGATTTCTAACCCCTCTGCGATTGTTGTCCGATTTTGCACGCTATCGATCTCTTCTCCGATGATTTCAAACTTTGTCGTTCGCAAGATGTAGTTCGAAATCGGGTTAAATCACCTCGTTAAATGGAAAACATGGTATACACATGTTGAATTTATCTGATAAATTGACGGCAAAGTCTAAATTGCTAACAATTGTAAAGTGGAGGTATGTTTGTAAAATAAGAAATAGTTTAAGATTTAATATATAAATGACCTTAAATATTAGAGTCTAATTTGTATAAGATAATCTTTGGACTCGTTTTATCGAGAAATTATTAGGTAAGCAGACCTCAATGACCGGGTGACACTTAGATTGAAACACATGTCATCACTCTATTTGGTGGATGTGCGTCACTAGGACACGTAAATCTCGGTTTAATTTGGAGGAGAAATCTGGGAGGGTATTGATTCGAAAAACAAGAGTCCCATAAATGTCACCATTTGTAAGAGTCCCATAAATGTCGCCATTTGTGTATGCGTACATGAAATCTACTACTTTCTTGTGTGCAGGTTTAAAAGAGAAGAAAACGTGTTTGTTGCAGTGATCCAAAGCAATCAAAAAGCCTTTCTTTTAGGCTGTTTTTGATTCTCAGTTCAGTAAGTTGGTCGATTACACATTTGAACAATGGATTTCCATTCATTTGTTTGTGCAGGTACATGTCAAATTCGACCTTTCCTGATTTGACCCAAAATGGGAGTTTGTAGCCTCCCTCTCTCTACTTGAAAATGGAACATCATTCTGGTACGAGGTTACACATGTTATTTCTTCCCTCGTACGATAAACAATTTTAAAGAACCCCAGAAATTTTGAAAAATAATTCAATAAAGATGACAACCCCAATTTCAAATTAAGATGACGAAAAAGATGAATTTGTAGGTGTGATCCGTCGCCAAAAGAAAGGAAAATGATATCATTATGGGGGGGACGGCTAGTGGACATTAATATTCAACTTTTGTACAAAATGAAATTGACAAATAAACCATGAATTATTAGGGCATGCTAAGTCAATTTTGGGAATAATTAAAATATTAAATTCTGATAAATGAATAATGTAAATCTCTCAATTACGATTTTTGTTAAATTTCAATTTTTTTTTGTGGCGAATAGGTTGTTTTTTCGGCGTGAATTCCATGAAGTAGTTGTAGTTCGTGATTTACTTTTCGCAGTAGAAACGTGTCTTCTGTTGCATAAAATAAATCGTATTCTAATGATTTTCTTTCCTCAACGAATATTTTTCATAGCGGAAAGGGTATTTTTCGTAGCAAATACTTGATTTCCGTTATAGAATCTTAGTTTGCTCAACAAAATCCAAACTTGAAGCACAATCTCATATCAGTCAATGTATCAAAATATACTCTTCTAGTTGCAATAATCGAATGATTTTTAATATCAGTTTCATGTCTATTGTTAGCCAACTCAGTACTAAAGACCGACGAATAGAAACAATTTGATAAATGTTAGAAATAAATCATTGAAATGTTGGTTATGCTTTATGTTAGGATCGTGTTTCACCCTTGAGTTGTGCAGAGGAAATTGTTAGTCTACATGACATTAGGACATTTGTTTTGATGGTGACTAATTAAGTGTTAAATAAATTGTTTATTGTATATTTGTTTAATCAAATAAATATGTTATTAATCTTCATTAGAAATATCCTTAATATGAGTATTGATGTTTATTAATATGTTTATTTAATTTCATGTAGTATATATATATATATTCTCATATGTGGGACTTAGAGAATTCAAGAAGAGCAAAACACATAATATAGGCCGACTTTTGAGAAGAGGTGGTCGACTAGTTAGGTTGGAGAAGAGTCAAAACAGAAAAGTGGTCAACCGGTGGAGAAGAGCAGTCTCCCGGAGAATATTACAGATTGCTTGAGAATTTTCAACTGCTGAAAAGCAGTCGATTGGAGCAGAAATGGTCGACCGACAAAATGGACAGATTCGAGCCAATTGCTGAGATGTGAAGAAGCGGTCGACCAAGGACAAAGTGGTCAACCGATCCGACTGTACAACACAACGGTAACATTCTAACGATTGGAAGGTGGTTGACCGAAATGAAAAAGGTCGACGGGTCGAGCAAACTTTATAAAATGAAAGCACTTTGAATTGAAGATTAACAAAGAGAAACAATAACGAATCTCTACCAAATTTTATCCACAATATTTCTCTTCTAAAATTGAGTGCATAGACCTAACTCTCTCAATCCTCAACTTGAGATTTATATCTTTGAGAGTTAGTTTCTAAATTGTATTTTTTATTTCTACAATTGTAAACTGCTACATCAAAGGCGACGCCTCGTGAACATTCAAAGGAAAGAGTGACGTCCTAAGAAGAGTTATTGTAAAGGTTTGATTGACATTTGTGAAGTCAATCATCACTAACTGGGAATGTTAGTGGATTAAGGGTCTCCAAGTCGGGAACTTAGAGCGCGAACGTAGATGGGGTTGTCGAACTGCATGAACAAACTGTTTGCATCTCTTTCTAGTAACTCTTTACTTTTATATATATGTTGAATGATTATTTTGTGTTAAATCACTTAGGGTTTAGAGATAACAATATCACACTAAAAAATTAGCTCACCTAATTCATCCCTCATCTCTTCTCTATAGGCGTGCATTGATTCTACAGAAATTACTATTTTCGCAACAAAAGACAAGCATCCGCTGCAGAAAATACATTTTTCGTTGTGAAAACTAGCCTTTCGCATCTGAAGATACGTTTCTGCTGCGAAAAATATCATTTCCATAACGGATACTTGATATATTATTTTAAAAACTTTAAATTTTTAACGAAAAATGTGACTGTGAGATTTGTGTAGTTCAGTTCTTATAATTTGATATTTTAGTTGTTTGTAAAATTACTGTAAAGCTTGGTTTGTCGCTGATTCAATAGTTTATGGTTTGTTTTATTAACTTCACGTATAAATACGTTGATAAAATTGTTTAATAGCAAGATTACGGGCATGCAAAATATATATACGCTTGAACAATGTGTGTGTATATATATATCTCACGTTTTTTGCCTGTAACGATTATTCTAACACTCTAGATTTCAAATCGTCTCCGAAATTAATGGTAATATCTGAGTTTGTTTAGAAAATCAAGTGAATCAATGTAATCATAGGTTTCTTAAAACTCATGACATTTAACAAATTTTACCAGGACACGAGCAACTTTGCTATCGGTGTATTGTATAAGGATAATTTTGCTAAAAAAGGAGCAACTTTGCTACCGGTGTATTGTATAAGGATAATTTTGCTAAAAAATTAATATAAAGTATGAATTTAAATTATATTTAACCTAAAATAAATGAGTTATTTGTGTCTTAATTTGCATTTCTAGAAAACAATATACAACTGTCTCTCCACCTCGCATCCTGCTTTTTGGATTCAACTTTTAGAGAAGATTTAGATGCAATTTCATTTGCTCATCATTCAACTGCTTTTTCCTAGGAAACATGTTCTAAGTGCTTAGTTTTGATCATCACAGGATGCCACTTTTCAACTCAACATTCCTTGTCTGGCAATTCCAATTAACAATCTCTGATCCCGCTTAGTGATTTCCGCAAACAAGTTGATGACAGAGAAGAAACTGAATCTGAAGAACAAGGTTTATCAGATTATTGTTAAAAATCCAAGCTACAAGTAGAAGAACTAGATACGTCGGTCATAGTGTTCTTGTTACTTCAAAAGAACAGCCATTATTGCCGCTGCTACTTTCTTCTTGCTCGTCGAATCTATCTGACGAAATCTCTGTAACTCCACTTGAACATGAAGATGGAGGAGGAGGAAGATTCAAATCCGTTCCACCAACCTTTGCCATGAAGTTATGAAGAACAGGCCTGTTTGTCCATGCTTTCTCTGAGCTTCCATCACAAATTGAGCTTAATTCCTGCTCCTCCTCCATGTTTTTGGTGCTTCTTTTCTTCAAAAATATGCGGCACAACACCCAGTTTTTGGCTGGAACAACTAAGCTCTGCAGAAAGTTCATAAATTTCATCAAAATAAGGCAAAATCTAGTAGCGGGTATTGTTAAAAAAGTGCAGATTGTTAGAGATGGTGAAGAAAAGAGTGTTTACTCACTTGGGTTGAGCTCTTTTCCGAATCTTCATTCGGAGAAAGGCGATATTCATGCATTATCCAATCAGTTCTCTTGCCATTTGGAGGTTTTCCTCTGTAAAAAACAAGAGTTTTCTTCTTCCCCACAACTTGACTGTTCCTGCTGGTTAGAATCTGCTTGTCTATTCCTGTTGCTTTCCAATACCCAGAAGCTGTTCCTCTTTTTGACCTTTTCCCACTTAGATGTTTTGCTTCATTTCTGCTGAAAAAGTACCTTTCCTCCAAATTTCCTGCCCCATAAACACCATAAGTCCATGTTTCTCAAGCATTTTAGCAATCAAACGACAAGAAATCGATAAACTAGTTGGTTCTTTTCAATCTTTGAGTGATTAAAGAAGGGACTGACAAACTTGGGTTAGAAATGGAGTTTTGAGTCAATTTATGGCTGGGTTTTCTCTATATCGAACCCAAACGAAGACAAATGCATGATTTCAATGGAAGAAGCTTTGAAAAAATGAACTGAAATTTCGAAACTAACCAGGCAAATCCCACGGATCAAACTTGTAAACATCAACTTCAGAGATGATATTTGCAGGCAACAGAACAGAAAAGACCTTCCGCTTCAAATACTGAACAAGAAGCTCTTCATCCGTAGGGTGAAACCTAAATCCAGGAGGCAATCTCGTTACCACGCCATTCTTAACAAAATTAAGCTTCGCCATCTTTCAAAACCTAGAACAAGAAACTAGGGTTCAGACCCAACTCTCCTCTCCACCCAAATCAGCTAACAAAAAGGTCATAACAACTGGAGTAACGTGGAGGAGGAGTGAGAAAAAGAAGAAAGGTGAGCGTGCAGAGAGGGAACGTGTGTGCATTTATAGGAAAAAGAGGTTTCGGCGAGAAATGGGGTTGCAGATGGAATTGAATTCCGAAAAAGAAGACGAAGCATTTGGCGTAAACTAGACTCAATCTCCATAGTCATTCGACGCCATTCAGAGCTTGAAAAAAAAGGAAAAAAAAGAAAAGAAAACGTTAAAAAGCTTTAAAGGTGAGGCAGAGAATGCGTAATCTCAAACAAAATGGATGAAGATTGCTTAGTCGCCTTCCACCATGATAGGACCATTGACGAAGCAGGACTCTGTCTCTCCCCCCTCCCCCTCCTAATAGAACAACCATAAATGCTAATTTTTCTTAGGATTCATAATTTGCAATCAAGACCCTAATTTTGAGGCTTTTTTACTTATTAAATCCTAATTTTATTTTATAGTATTTTAGTCTTGTCTGATAAATTTATTTTTTAATTTTACACTCGAATTTATTAATTTATCTAATTAATATTTTATTTTAATTATTTATAATTTATATCATTATTATGTTAATTAATTAGTAGTATATAAGTAAATAAAATGTAAAATTATATGATAAAATTAATATTACTTGTTGATAAATGAAACTCAGCATACTCCTGAAAAGGAATTTAAAGTATAAAAATATCTTTAAATATAAATGTTAATTTTTAAAATATAAAAATTAAATAATATGTCTAATATTAAAAAAACATAAAATTATCAAATACTAGAAGTCTTTTTAATTGATTTTAGAAAGAATTATTTTTAAGAAAAAAATAGGAAGAAAAGCAAATAAATAAATAAAAAGGTAATTATAATAAATAAATAAATAAACTTCTCAATTTTAGATTGAGTGACCAAAGTTTAAATTATTTTTGTTATCAAAACAACCCTTAAACATCAGCTTTTAACAAATCAATCCTTCTCAAATATTCACAATTCTACTTTATGGTTTTCGCGACTAAAATTAGAGGTTAATTTTGAACGTGGACGCCCACTCTCAAAACCAATATTGGTTGTGAAAGCCCGGAGTTGAACGCAAACACTTTGTCCTGAGGCCGCAGATGCCTGCACATAAATGCGAATGCTCATCTCTGGACAATAGACGTCTAGTTTCGAGGCCAATTTTGGGCCCAGAAATGATCGCGGATGCTCGGCCGAGAAACACAGACGCCCATGAAGATAAGTACCCTAAATCAAATTTAAAGATTTGGTCGATATTATTTATCTTGATACGCATGTTTTGTCGATAGTATAAAATAGTATCCAAATCTATATTCCAAAATTAAATCAATAGAATTTTGTGTGATTTAGTTTTATTTCAAGAAAAGAAAGAGAAAGGAGAAAGACAAGGTGGGGACGGCTTGGATACGAGTTGATACAAAAGCCTCAAACATTGACTAATGGAGACATCACATTTCGTAGGGACAAGGCAAACCCCCTTTCCCATTATTTTCTTTAATTTTAATATCAATATTTAATTAAAATTAAATAAAACCAATATTGTAAATATTATGTCATTGCCGGGTCAAATATCAAAAGCTTAATCTATTGAGCTTAATTTAATTTAATTACTTGTGCTAGTAGTCATAATTTGATTGTCTAAACTTAGTTTGATTATTTGATAATGCTATTAATCAATATTTTATTTTTTATTAAAAAAAAAAGATCATTTTCGAGATAATCTTTTTTAAAACCAGCATTTTTCGATTCCTTTTAATTTTTAAACCCATGCGCACATTGCAAGTGGTTTGCCTCGATAGTGAACCGGGCAGAGCCGTCTTGGCCCATGAAAATCATTTCAAATTTGACTCGATAGTTTGAATCGGCCCAAAATAAATATTTGGACAGATAAAACTTATAGCATCGTAACACACAATTTTCAATGTTGCGACGTCAATTATGTGCAAAACTTTATATAATAAGACAATTTCACATGCGCTACATGGCAAAAATGCTATAGTCCTAATGTTGATTATGCAATATTCGATTTTGGGCAGACTGGTTGAATGAAACTTTGTTTCTCTATTTAAAATTAGATTTGGGACTGATGTTGGGCCGAAGTTATGATGGAATATCTTTCAATGTGTGCTATTTTTCAAAAGAAACCTTTTTTATATTCCACAACCTTTTTCGTTTTCAACTTAAATTGTGAAAGTCATCAAAAGAAGATTTCTTTTTGGAAGAACAACTCCGAGGGTTACAGGCTTCCATTTTTACCCTTTCTTCTCGTGAGGTTGCCCTTTTTTGAAGCATTTCATTTTTTAGAGAGAGAGAGAGAGAGAGAGAGAGGAAAGGTAGTGAGATTTCCCACTTACTTTTCTTTTTCTTTAATTATCATTTTTATTTTAAATATTTTCAAATAAAATGAATACCCTTTTGTTTTGATTTGTTTTGATTTAATTAAAATATATATATTCATTAAAAAAAATAAAGAAAGATGATGTAAAAAAACAACTTTTTTATTAGCTGAACGATTTCTTTCTACTGTGAAACGATTTTGATTTCTTCTCGCAGTGAAAAGATTACGATTTTTTTTTGCTGCAGTGCATTTTCTTCTCATTGCTCTACTGCATGATTTCTTTCCAACGAATTTGCTCAGTGAATCAAAAATATGTTTACCTCAGATTACATTGATTTTTTAACAAATAGTTAACCAGAAATCTTTCATTTTGATACAAAAATTGATTCGAACTGGTAAACATTTCTGAAATTGATTTTCTGACGAAGTTCTTTCAACAAGTTAATAATGACAACTACTTCATTCATTTTTTTATAGTTATAATATTTTATTTATTAATAAAAATTATTTAATTCATGTGTAACATATAGTTTCTAACTTAGTAGTGATGATTGATTTAGTTCAATCATTTATGCATCAATTATTCTCTCTTTCTACGCTACCCAGCTCAATGATTTTGACTTTCACGTTGATTTTAATGTTAAAGTGGGGAGGAGCATTGTCTCTTATGTTTTGTCCTTATAATATAAAATAGCTTATATTTATAAATAATTATTTTTGAGTAATTTCACCATCATACTCAAGGCATTAAAAGATAAATAAGTTTCTATTCTCAATCAATCTATTAAATTTCTCACATGAACTATACGTCTTTTTGTCGCTAGATCACACTGCGTTAGCCTCGTCCACGTAAATCAAGCTTTAGGACTTACTTGAAATCTTATCCAGATTCGAGTTGTCCAAAACTAAAACTATAGTCTAAATCTGATTCGTCGACCTTAGATTATGAGTCATAACCTCAATGTCTTGAGTCAGTTCTCAAAACCTCGAGTCGTAGTCTCAGTGCATTAGTGTCGTTGCGCCCAACTATTTGGATAAGATCGCCATCATGTAATGGCATACATGAATCATATGATTTATGCTCGTGATATTCTGGAAGGATGAGCCGAAAAATTATAGCAAATAATCAAAGTTGACAATTGTAACTAGTAATGTGTGTTCGGTTTTTGAAATATTCATGTTGTTTTAGACTTCAAATTGCGACTTATGTGTTATAAAAATATGAATTTGTATCACTTTCATTGAAAATAACATTTCATTTTATGTAAAAGTCATCCATTTTTTCTTTTTAATTATCAATTTAAATCCAAGAATATTTTGACTAAAATTTACTTGTGCAATAAATAAATAGTTTTTTATTAGTTAAAAAAATGTAGAATTATATCCAAAAACTTGATAACGAGAATGGAGAATAACGATACAGATTGTAACAACTGACAATAAACAGAAAAATTATTGACGACGAACCTATTGTTTGGAGGGACAACGACTCTGAGAAACTCAAAACATGGGGGAATTGCAGCTTTCACGACCAACAAGACAATAGTTTCTTATGCCGATTGGACGGTAGAGAAAAACAAATCTTATTAACAAAATAAATGGCAAAGGAACAATTTTCCTTTTTTTCCCTCCACAAACTGTTATTTTTTAAAAAAATTACGAACATCTTGTTCGATGCAAAACCACAAGAGAAAATCGATGTTTCGACTAGTTTCGAAACTCAGCCCAACCAAATTGTGATACCGCTTATTAGAAATCAAACGATAACTGGAAAAAAAAAAAGGATGTGGGACACCATGTAATACCCTTATTCTTTGTAATGAAATTAAGTACGAATAATTGAGAGTTTCATTAGATGAAAATTGTGAATTATTGGAGAATGCGAGATGATTTTATTACATATTATAATACCTCGAAAATAAGTTTAGTAAATATAAGAAGCTCGGTATAATTAGTGATAATTGTTGAAGATTTATTAAGTGATGTTAGAGTTAAATGAAATGATGATATATGAAGAGAAGTGGAGCTTTTGGGTTAAAGAGTGAATTATTAAGTGTTAAGTTAAAGTGAAAATAGTAGTGGCGAAGAAAGGGAGGATGGATCATGGGATAGGTCTAGCGCTGGCAAACTGTTCAGCGCCTTGCAAAAGGAAACGGTTGGCCGCGAAAAGGATAGAGACAAAACAAAGTCTGGCCGTGAAGGAAACGGTCGACCGCAAAAATGACAGTGACAATTGTGAAGAGTGGCGACGTGGGAGCGGTTGATCAATGGATCAACCGCTGGCCAGGGAGTTGGACCGGTCAATCCCAGTTGCATGGGATAAAGACTTATAGAGGCAAAACAACACGTGCGAAGGAAATCGACGTTGGACCAGTCGATCATGTGATCTGTTACAAGGTGACTCAATATTAGAAAATTATTTTTACTGGGTAAAAATGACAGTTATTGGCAGTTATATAATCTGTCGGGTTTAGCTGGTAAGCGGCATTCTTTTGATTCATTCTTCTTTGGTCTGTGTATTGCTCTGTTCTCGGTAAAGAAAGCAGAGGCTATCATAGAGAAGAAAGAAAGGTTTGCTACAATGAGATCATGACGTTGTGTCAGGAAATGGGTGTTAGGTTAGTAGTTGAAAATAGATGTTGCTTTATGCATTGAGATAGTTCTGTAATGATTCTGTAATGGTCTGTGTAACCTTGAAGTATTAATAAAGATGATGCCCTCACCCGTGGACGTAGGACGATTTGTCCGAACCACGAAAATCTTTTGTGTTGATTTAATTTTCTGTTAATAAGTAATTCATCGGTGTTATCTATTTTTGGGTTAAACGAACAACAATTGGTGCGGTGAGGATGGAGATTGAGTATCAATTCAATCTCGGTTCAAGAATTGTGTTCTTGCTGATTGTGTTTAAAGTCAGAAGTTCAACCTTTATCCATGGCAAAGTTCGAAGTCGATAAATTTACGGGAAACAACGACTTCAGCCTTTGGCGCGTAAAAATGAAGGCTTTACTGGTTCATCAGGGATTAGCTCAAGCCATTGACGAAGAAGCTATGAAAACAATGCAAGAACTAGACAAGATCAAAGCAGATGACATCGAAGCGAAGGCCCACAACGCAATCTTATTGAGTCTAGGAGATGAAGTCTTGCGAGAAGTCATAGAAGAGAAATTTGCACTCTCTGTCTCGTTGAAACTCGAGGCGCTATACATGAAAAGATCACTTGCAAATCCTCTCTACCTTACAAAGAAATTGTACACACTATCAATGGATGACTCAAAGGAGATGCGTAGACATGTGGATGACTTCAACAGAATCATCCTTGATCTCAACAACATCGGAGTTAAAGTGGAAGAGGAAGATCAGGCCATAATCTTACTCAATTCTCTACCCAAAGTGTATGAACACTTTGTTGACACAATACTATATGCCAAGCAAACACTAACGATGTCTGAAGTAAAAGCAGCACTGAATTCAAAGGAATTACAAAAACGGTCCGATATAAAGGATACTTCAGAAGGTGAGGGACTGGTTACCAGAGGGAGATCTCACACCAGAGAAGGAAAAAATACAAAGGGAAGGTCCCGATCTAAATCAAAAGGAAGCAGAAAGTGCTTCTTTTGCCACAAAAGAGACACTTTAAAAGGATTGTTATGAATGAAAATGAAAGAAACAAGAAAGAAAGCCAGAGAAGGGTAAAGTTTCTATAGCATCTGATGGCTATGAGTCATCAGATGTACTATTTGCCTCGGCTACAAATTCTAGAGAGGCATGGATTCTCGACTCCGGTCGCTCCTTTTACATGACGCCAAGGAATGAGTGGTTGCAGAATTTCTGCAGCAAAACTGGTGGCAAGGAGTTATAGGGAAACAGTCAGGCTTGTCAGGTTGAAGGAGAAGGCTTGATAAAGATGATCATGCATGATGGATGCATGAGGACTATTCTGAATGTGAGATACCTTCCCCAACTGAAAAGGAACTTACTCTCAATATGAATGCTGGATAAATCAGGGTGCACTGTAAAAATAAAGAAGGAAACCATGAAAATTCAGAAAGGGATCCTCACTGTAATGCGAGGTGAACTACAGAATGGACTCTACGTACTCCAAGGAAAAACTGCGACAGGATAAGCATCCCAAGTAAGCAGTGACCTTGTAAGAAATGGTGAATTGTGGCATATGAGACTTGGTCATGGGAGTGAAAGAGGTTTAATTGAACTTCAGAAGCAGAAGCTGCTGAATGAAAGCGAACTATCCAGCTTACAATTCTGTGAAACTTGTGTCTTAGGCAAGAGCACTCGTGTCAGCTTCAACAAATCCACTCACAGATCAACTGTATCCTTGAGTATATTCACTCTGACTTATGGGGTCCCGAAAAGACTGCTTCAAAAGGTGGAGCACAATATTTTCTGTCCATAATTGATGACTACTCAAGGAAACTCTGGGTATATTGTTTGAAGTCTAAAGATAAGGTCTTTGAGACTTTCAAACTGTGGAAATCGATGGTTGAAAACCAAATAGGTACTAAGGTTAAAAAGTTGAGGACTGACAATGGAATGGAGTTTTGCTCCAATATATTCAATTACTTCTGTAAACAGGAAGACATTGTCCGGCATCGAACAGTCAGTCATACTCCGGAGCAAAATGGATTAGCCAAATGCATGAATAGGACCATTCTGGAGAGATTCAGATGCATGTTGATCACGGCAGGATTACCAAGATCTTTCTGGGCTGAAGCTATTACCACGGCAGCTTATTTGATAAACTTATGCCTGTCATTTGCTCTGAATTTTAAAACCCCCTTTGAAGTATGGCATAAGTACCCAGCTAAATATGAGGTCTTGAAGCCATTCGGGTGTGCAGCACATGCACACATTAAACAAGACAAACTAGAGCCCCGTGCCAAGAAATGCATTTTCTTGGGATATCAGAAAGGGACTAAGGGCTATAGACTGTGGTCCCTTGAAGCTAGGCAGAAAAGAGTTATTGTGAGCTGAGATGTGGTGTTTCCATTTAAACATCACAGTGCTGAATTACAGGATATTCAGCAAGATCAATCTCAACCTGCTCAAATTGAGGTGGAGTATGATGAGGAAAATCTGAATACTGATCATCACTTACATCATTCAGACATTGATCCACGACATAGTGAAGAAACACATGAATCAGATGAGCATCAACCTATAGACTATCAGTTGACAAGAGATAGAACAAGAAAAACTGTGAAACAAGTGGAGAGATTAGGATATGCAGATATAATTGCATATGCCCTTTTGGTTTCTGTAGATTTAACCAATGCAGAACCTACTAGCTTCTCGAAAGCAATGTCATGTGATGATAAGGATAGTTGGTTGATTGCAATGAAAGAGGAGATGGAATCTCTGGAAAGAAACCAAACATGGTCACTAGTTGAAAAACCAAAAACTCAGAAAATCATTGGATGCAAATGAATTTTCAGATTCAAGGAAGGAACCGAAAGTGGAGAAAAACCCAGATTCAAAGCAAGATTAGTTGCCAAAGGTTTCTCTCAACAAAAGGGAATTGACTTCAACAAGGTATTCTCCCCTGTGGTGAAACAAACATCAATCAGAGTACTCCAGTCCTTGGTAGCAGCTCATAATTTGGAGTTAGAGCAAATGGATGTAAAGACAACATTTTTACATGGAAAAATTGATGAAAAGATCTACATCAGTCAACCTGAGGGCTTTTAGGTGAAGGGTCCAAACAAAGTATGTCTACTGCATAAATCCTTATACGGGTTAAAGCAATCTCCTCGGTTATGGAACAAAAGGTTTGATGATTTTATACCAAGCATTGGTTTCACAAAAAGTAGCTATGATCACTGTGTTTACAGGAAGAAAGTTACCACTGAACTGGAGATTTTCATTCTGCTCTATGTGGATGATATTCTCATCACTAGTAAGAGCAGATCTCTCATCTCAGATTTGAAACAACAATTAGGAAATGAGTTTGATATGAAAGATATGGGCAAGGCAAAGAAGATTCTGGGTATTGAAATATTCAGAGACGGAAATCAAAACGTTATTACATTGTCTTAGAAAAGTTACTTACAAAAGGTACTTAAGAGGTTTGATTTCATTATATGAAATCTGTTCTAACACCTTTAGGAGCTCACTTCAAGTTGAGTCATCAACAGAGGCCAATCGGTGAAGATGAAAGGAAAACGATGGATCGAATACCATATGCTAACATCCTGGGTAGTCTAATGTATGCCATGATTTGCACTCGACCTGATCTATCATATTCTGTTAGTGTTGTCAGTTGCTATATGGTCAATCCTAGCATACAACATTGGCATGCATTGAAATGGCTGTTATGGTATCTGGAACATTAGATATTGTACTAGTGCTTGGTAAATGGACATCGGGTGAAGATATCATAACTGGATATGTAGATGCAGACTTTGCTAGATGTCTTGATTCTAAGAAGTCAATCTCAGGTAACATCTTTACAGTGTTTGGAGGGTTAGTGAGCTGGAAAGCATGTCTTCAAAAGGTTGTGGCTTTATCTACTACAGAATTGGTAAATGGACATCGAGTGAAGATATCATAACTAGATATGTAGATGCAGACTTTGCTGGATGCCTTGATTCTAAGAAGTCAATCTTAGGTTACATCTTTACAGTGTTTGGAGGGTTAGTGAGCTGGAAAGCATGTCTTCAAAAGGTTGTAGCTTTATCTACTACAGAATTGGAATACTTGTCAGCATGTGAAGGTGTGAAGGAAGCATTGTGGCTTAAAGGGCTAACAAGTTATTTTGGAATAGACAGTTCTAATGTTACTGTCTATTGTGATAATCAGAGTGCCTTGCATCTGATTAAAAATCCAACTTTTCATGATCGAACTAAACATATTCAAGTGAAATATCATTTCATTCGTGAGGTAATTGCACAAGGATAGATTAACATGCAGAAGGTGGATACTGAAGATAATCCTACAGATATGCTCGCTAAGGTACTCCCTGTAAATAAGTTTAGGCATTGCCTAGACTTGTTGAATGTACAAAGGTAGCTCAAGAAGTATGGTGATATATGGGTGTATGAATTTTCTAATTTTGATTCAAGGTGGAGAATTGTTACAACGTGACTCAATATTAGAAAATTATTTTTGCTGGGTAAAAATGACAGTTATTGGTAGTTATATAATCTGGCGGGTTTAGCTGGCAAGCAACATTCTTTTGATTCATTCTTCTTTGGTTTGTGTATTGCTCTGTTCTCGGTAAAGAAAGTAGAGGCTATCAGAGAGAAGAAAGAAAAGTTTGCTACAGTGAGATCATGACATTGTGTCAGGAAATGGGTCTCAGGTTAGTAGTTGAAGATAGATGTTGCTTTATGCATTGAGATGGTTCTGTAATGATTCTGTAATGGTTTGTGTAACCTTGAAGTATTAATAAAGATGATGCTCTCACCCTTGGATGTAGGACGATTTGTCCGAACCACGTAAATCTTTTGTGTTGATTTACTTTTCTGTCAAATTAGTAATTCATCAGTGTTATCTGTTTTTGGGTTAAACGAACAACATGATTGACCAGGAATTTCGCCAACATTGGACGGGTTGATCACTTGATTGACTGGTGCCACTGAAAAATGCTGAAAAGCGGGTTTTGTGCATTGGACCGACTGATTACTTGTAGTTGAGCGCCAATCGACAGGCTCCATTGTGTTTGTTGTTCAGGGCGAAGAGAATATGCAAATCCCGATGCTGTGTGTTTTATGTGATTCTCCCACACGTCCTCCTTTACAGTTGACAGTTCATAAGAGGGGTTAGGTAAGATTTATGGGGATACATGAAATGTGTAAGGGAAGCTGCTGATAAGAAATAGAGGAAGAGATGAGTGAGAAGTCTTTCACTATGAAGATTAAGGAATAGAAATGGGGAGAAAGGAGGAGAAATAAAAAACAGAGAAACTTAGAGGGTGAAAGAGAAAGAATGAAGGCCATGAAGAAGTAAAGAAGAAACAAAAGAAAGAAGAAAGAAGAAGGAGAGGGAAGGACTGCTCTCTCTTGGGTGGAGCTCTCAGGTCTTCTCGGGTGTTCTTCCGGTACAGCTTTCCTTCATTTATGGTTTATGGATTTTATGTAAATAATGGTAGAGAATGAAAGATGGAAAGAAGTTAGGATCTATTGTTGGACACATTCACACGTCCATACTCACTTACCAAAATTATAGTGTTTAATTATATTAATTAAACCCTGTATTTAGTATATATATTTTCATATATTCCACATATATTTGAACGACATTGTTAGCAAAAACAAATCTGTTGAGATAATTAGTTAGCAAATCTGTTGAGATAATTAGTTAGAGTGTTTATAACAATAAGTTGACTTATTTTATGCTTATTATTTTTTTACCTTTGTAATCAGCCTATATAAATGACATTTAATGAGAATAAAAACAAGTATTTTTCCATTAATTATCGCTTAAGTCTGTTGTGATTTTATTATGGTATCAGAGCCATTTTTTTTCATCTACATTTTTTTTTTCAAATAACAGCAGTAATACTCCATCTGCGATTTTACTTATCTTCACCTGTTTTATTTGTTATGTCAAACAAACAAGATCTGTGTTATTGTCATTACACATAGTTTTTTTTATATCAGTACTCAATCTTCTTCTTCTCAATGTCTTAAGCTACAAACATGATTTCATCATATTCTATACACCATTCTGACAACCCATCCACAGTGCTTGTGACTCCACTCTTGACAGGAGATAACTATGGTTCATGGAGTTGTGCTATAACTATGTCTCTTCGTGCCAAAAATAAACTCGGTTTCGTGGATGGCACCCTTCTGATTGCGAAGGAGGAAGATGAAATTCCAAACTGGCGACGCTACAATGACTTAGTTTGCAGCTGGATTCTCAATTCCATGATGCCGGAGATTCGCCCGAGCATACTTTATGCTGAAACGGCAGAGCAAGTATGGAACGATCTCAGAGATCGGTTCACTCAATCAAATGCTCCAAAGATCTATCAATTGAAACAATCAATCACGGCTCACAAACAAGAAGGTATGTATGTTTCATCATACTATACCCCAACTGAAATCCCTTTGGGATGAACTTCGGTCAATCATCTCTATCCCTGTCTGAATTTGTGGGAATGCCAAATGCATTATTGAGCAACAACATCAAGACCGCGCGATGGAATTTCTCCAAGGTCTCCGTGAAAATTTCATAGCTATTTGGAGCCTAATACTCTTGTGTTGGTTTTTAGGTTCCCTCGCCTGGCGGAATTACCGATGTTCATAACAACGGTAACGTGCGTAACCTATGTATCATGAAAAACAATTTTAACATGAACATAAAACGGATCGTTGTTATAATATATTAATAATAATATGTATTTAAAATTTCTATTTAGATCTAATCTAAAAGATAAAAAATGTTACCTTTGTAACTTACTTCACACGAGTACAAAATCAACATTCGATCTTCTTCGCCAATCCTCCTCACCTCGAATAAGCACGTGTGGGCGTGATGAATGAAACAAGATCACACTCAATTTATGATAGATCGTATTCTCAACATATGAGACGATCTATTTGAATTTAGAAAACACTTCTCTAAAGTCAACACAGAAGACACAAATTTTGGTCTCAAAATGGATTTCTTAATATCAAAGATTTCAACCTTAACTTTAACTTTTTCACCAATTTCTTCCAACCATTATCTAATGAGGTTGGACCTCTATTTATAGTGGTATTTCTCCATAATGGCCATTATGACATTTAGAGAAAAACATTACAAATTTCTCATTAAAGTTATCATTGATTTCATACATTTATAAAAGTGTTATGGAAATCAAAAGTCTTGTCACCATAACTCAACACTTGGCACATTTAAGTTATAACACATTTATAACAAAAATGTTATGGAAAACAAAAGGTCATGACATTAAATCAAATTTGACACTAATTCAAATTTGAATAAATCCATTTTAAAAACTATTTTTAAAAGTTACTTTATATTTGTTAATTAATTGAATAATCATTAATTCAATTATTTCATTTAACAAATATATTATCTTTGACAACTTTTGTCATTTGGTCTTAATTAATTGAATAATCAATAATTCAATTATTTCATCTAATGAAAAAATAATAATAAACTTATTATTGAGTGTATTAAATAATTAATTCATAATTAATTATTTAATCTTCTTTTTTCATTTTTCTATTATTCGAATAATGATAGAAGGTGACAAATGAACCAATGAACTTATAGTTTTAAGCTCCAATAATATTTCGTTAATAATATAAACTCTTTATATTAATTAACATAATTATTAATTCTAAAGTAATTCCACTAAATACTTAGAGTTGCACTCTCAAAACTATCGAGTATATTTACTTAAAGTAATGTCCATTGATATAGTCATTACATATGTATTAACCCTCCAATTAGATTCGCAATAGAGCTAGGTTTATAATCCGTTAACCTCTCATATTGCGTCTTTATCCTTGACTACCATTAGTTCTTAATTAGATAATTAATTCACAACAATTATTAATTGCGCGCTAATTATTCTATCATTGAACTAACAAACAAGGGAATCTATAGAAATGGATTTCATTGTATCAATATTAACATTCCCAGCTATTCATTTTAATTTACTCCCAATATAAAAGGTTTATGAATCGTAACTTGTACAAAACTTTACCGAGTAAATCAAAGAATAAATTAAAATAAAATAGGAGTTTATTACATACAACGAATTAAGATCATACATATATGACCATCATTATGATAAAATGAATTGTTCTATATTTAACAGAAATTATCAGAACAATATAATTATATATGGTCCAGTCCTATGTAATCATATTATATAAAACATCTTTGTCTTATGTCACTACATATTTAGTCGGGATATGACTATACATTCTTAATGAGATAAACTATGTTTATGACTATGAACTATTTGAAGATTCCATACTTCAAATATAAGTCATGGACATATTCTGGTTATTACTCTTTATATTTTATCCCACATATATACAATATATATGTCAATATAAAGTTAGCATAAATAACCAAGAAATTTTCTATGAATTTTATAAAACATAATCTAAAATGTTAACATAATATTAATCAATATAAATTTATTCATATATTATAAAATCGTTCTATTACATATGCTTGTTGGGCATATTACTCCCAACTATCTCCCACTTGCCCTAAAACAAATTAGACATGTCTCTAATCCCTAAGCCCTCTAGATGTTTCTCAAAACATTTTGTAGATAACGTCTTGGTGGAGGGATCAGCAAGATTCTCAACAGATAGAATTTTCATAACAATCACGTCTTTATGCTGCACTATATCTCTTATCATATGATATTTTCTCTCTATATACTTTGTTCGTTTGTGACTTCTAGGTTCATTAGCATTCGCCACTGCACCACTATTGTCACAATACAAAGACAATGGCTTATCCATAGTTGGAACTACTTCCAAATCACTAAAGAATTTTCTAAGCCACATAACTTCTTTTGCTGCTTCACAAGCAGCAATGTATTCTGCTTCCATAGTAGAGTCTAAAACACCACTTTGTTTTACACTTCTCCAAACTATGGCTCCACCTCCAAGGGTGAAAACTGATCCAGATATCGACTTTCGATCATCTGTATCAGTTTGAAAATCAGAATCTGTGTATTCAGTTGGAATCAAATCCCTACCAGAATATACTAGCATATAGTTTCTCATTCTCCTTAGATACTTGAGAATATGTTTGACTGCTATCCTGACTGAAACTGGCTAACTATCTCTACTGCATAACATATGTCGGGCCTCGTGCACAACATAGCATACATCAAGCTCCCAACAGCTGATGCATAGGGATAACGTCTCATATCTTCTTCCTTTTGTGGTGTGTCAGGACACTATTTTTTAGAATGAATAACTCTATGTCTAGAAGGTAAATAACCTTTCTTGGAGTTTTGCATCGAATATTTGACAACCATCTTGTCAATATACAATGCTTGAGACAAAGCTAACATTCTATTTTTACGGTCTCTTATTAGACGAATCCCAAGAATGTAGCTTGCATTTCCTAAATCTTTTATTTGGAATTGCTTAGCTAGCCATACTTTTATATCTGATAATAATTCTACATTATTCCCAATATGTAGAATATCATCAACATACAGAACTAAGAAGACCACACGCATGTCATTGATGAACTTGTATACACAAGACTCATCAAGGCATTGTGTGAACCCATAAGATTTGATTGCTTCATCAAATCTCATATACCATGACCTAGATGCTTGCTTAAGTCCATAAATAGACCTAACCTTTTGTTTTGCATCTTTATCTATGAAACCCTCTGGTTGCTCCATATAAATGGTTTCTTCAAGATGACCATTTAGAAAAGCCGTCTTGACATCCATCTGCCAAATCTCATAATCATAATAAGCGGCAATAGAGAGCAATATACGAATGGACTTAAGCATAGCTACAGGAGAGAAAGTCTCTTCATAATCAACTCCTTCCCTTTGCGTCTAACTGTTAGCTACAAGTCTAGATTTGAATATGTAAAATTTGGCCTTTTGGTGGGCCCACTTATTAAAAAAAAAAAAAAATATATATATATATATATATATATATATATATATATATATATATATACAATCAATCAGTTTTTTTTTTTAATTTTGAAACACCCCCTTTCCAGGGGTGAGTGGCCGAGAATCTGGGGAAGAAAACCCCTTTATCTGCAACACTCAGGGAGGAGGATGAGCTCCAATCAATTCCCCATCCTCTCAAGCTTCGATTTCTCCTTCGGCGATTCCTTCTCGGTTGAACGATCTCCCAGGTAAGCCCGATTTACCACTTAAAAATACCATTTTTACTTCTAGATGCCCTGTTAACCAGAGGCTCTCTCCCCTTAGGTCAAAAGAAATTTCTTTAGTCTTGAGAAGCTCCCTTCCTGCAAGCAAAAGTGTTAGGGATTTTGATTTCGTCATTGTGCTTCATTGAGTAAGTTAAAACAAAAACAATTCTCCCTTTTCAAATTTTGTTTTGTTCTCCACAAAACAGATTCAATTGGACGTTTTGTTTTGAAAAGGTTTTGGATTTAAGGTCATTTCGAGTTGTTGAGGCTTTGGACAATACAAATTCTTCAAGGTTCGGAAGTTGTGAGATTGAAGGTAATTAAAGCAAAGATCTTTTCCTTTGACTTTTGTTGCCGATTACTGGTCTTGGTTTGGAGTTTGTAATAAAGATTTTCTTATGAATTTTGTTATTCTAAGCTGGATTATTGAATTTGAATGTAAGTAGTTGTGAAGTGATAATCTAAAAAATGTTTTGTTTTATTGTACGGGTCTTGACCAGAGATGGGTTATTCGTTAAGGAATCGAAATCGCGCACTTGGTATGTAAATGGCGAAGTTGAATACTGAGAAGAAAATTTGATCTTATTCACTACAAAATTCAATGTAACCCACCGTGGGTTGACACTGTGAAGAGTAATCTGGCTCCATGAATTGGGCTTAGACATGGGCCTAGTGGCCACGTTGAACAAGGCCTTGTTGGGCCAATTGTTTTAGTATGTTTTTGGGTCAAAAAGTAAATATTAAATTGGGCCGCTATTTAAGTTGTTTTGGGCCTCATAAATAATTTTGGAATATTAAGCTAACCCTTATAAATTTCCAACTTCATTCTAGGTGTCCGAATATTGATTTAAGTGTGGGCCCTATTAATTGGACATTCTGAATAATCAGGCTTATATCGGAATAACTCACTTTGAGGTAGAGATTATTTATGCACTATATTTGCATATTGTTATTTTAAATAATTATTTTAAAATTTAACAGTTTATATTCTAATGAATCGTTCATTTTCAAGTATTAGAATTTGTTAAATTTTATTTTTACACATTATATCCCATGAGGTGTGCTTGTTTGTTATTAAATTTGTTAAAAAGGGGATTTCCTTAGAAATGTCCTTGGGTTTTAATCCCTAAAGTGCAACTAGAGTAATGGAACAGCTGTATGTGTCGTGTCCTTGGGCACAAAACCCTAAACCTGATTAGGGTGTTATTTGGCTTGCGATCGCCGAGCATCGCTTTTATTTCCTCAAATGCCTATGGCATAGTGTGCTCGGAGTTCGTGAGTGACTCTATTTTCACTGAAACTTTAATTGGTACAACTAGGGTGTATTTTTTTTATATACCACGTATGAGTGGATCGTTTTTAACACTTGCCCCTTTTGTACCATTTATGTTCAAAAATTGAAATTTAAAATTTAAAATTTTATTCATGCTTAATAAAAATCTTCCTAATAGATCTGAAAATTTTAAATCCCTACTGAGTTTAAAAGACTCATCCCTTTAATAAAATTTTCAGGAAATTATTATTCAGACTTCCAGATGCCGAGTCAAGATTAGAACGGCCGGGTTTACTTAGTTTCTATTATTTACAAATTTTCCTAGAGAGACTTTTGTGAGGTATATTTATTCATTCAAATGACTGTAAACCTTAAATGTTTAATTTCTTTTTGCACAGTTATTTCATTTTGGATTATATTGCTTTACTATCTGATATCACTTGTTGGACCTGTTAAGCCCTTATTCGTTGGGCCTTGGCTTTTAAGTAACATTTTAAGTCTTCCGCTGTCAATTAATAAAATTTAAGAGAAAAGGGTTGGACGATTTAGTCATTGGACCGGGTCGTTCCCCGTTCTGTCTCGGGTCCCTTTTAGGTCGTGACAGAATGTCTCTACATTCCCGTCCACTCTTCTTTTTCTCTTATAGATCCATTTACACCCTATAGGTTTCACCCCTTTAGGTAGATCTACAAGATCCCAGACGAAGTTGGAATACATTGATTCCATCTCAAGTTTCATAGCTTCAAGCCATGCTTCTTTGTCAGCATTTTCCATTGCACATCTAAATGACAATGGATCATCTTTTCCATCATCAGTGACAGCAACTTGTGCTTCACCTACCTGTCCGTATCGAGCTGGTGGTCGTACTACCCTCTCGCTACGTCTAGGTGGCGTGATGGTCTGACTAGAAGTAGTCGTCTTTTGAGTACCATGTGGAACAACAACTTTTGTTGTTTCCGATCTGATCTCATCAGCATGAATTTCCTCCAAGACAATCTTACTTTGAGGTTTAAAGTTTGCCATATAGTCATATTCAAGAAATGTGACATTTGTCAATACAAATACCTTATTATCTTGAGGACTATAGAACAAACCTCCTCTTGTGCCTTTTGCATAACCAACAAACATGCAAACTTCAGATCGAGATTCTAATTTTCCAGTCTTTCCTATTAGCACATGTGCGGGACACCCCCATATGCGAAAGTGTCTCAAACTAGACTTGTGACCACTCCACAACTCTAAAGGTGTCTTAGGAATAGACTTAGATGGGACCACATTCAAAATGTAAGTCGCTGTCTGTATGGTGTATCCCCAATATGATTTTGGAAATGCAGAATAGCTCATCATGGATCGAACTATGTTAAGTAAAGTCCTATTTCTCCTCTCAACAACACCATTTTGCTGAGGAGTGCCAGGTGTTGTTAACTGAGATATAATTCCATGTTCTAACAAGTAATCCTTGAATTCATTATCAAGGTATTCACCTCCTCGATCTGATCGAAGGCACTTGATTGACTTATCTAATTGCTTTTCAGCTTTAGCTTTAAACTCTTGAAACTTTCTAAAAGTTTCTGATTTAAATTAAATTAGATAAATGTAACCATATCTTGAGTAATCATCAACAAAAGTGATGAAATACTCATAACCACCTCTAGCCCGAGTAGTCATAGGGCCATATACATCTGAATGTATAAGTTCAAGTGGCTCTTGAGCCCTTCGACCCTTTGCAGAAAAAGGTCTCTTGGTTATTTTTCCCTCTAGACAAGATTCACAGATTGGTAAAGATCCAACATTTAAATCTTTTAAAGAACCGTCATTCACAAATCTATCAATTCTATCTAGATTAATATGACCTAGACGAAGGTGACAAAGATATGTGTTATCATCATGAGAAATTTTAAGTTTCTTGGACTTAGGCAATTCTACTTTAAAAAGTTTAGTATTCATCAATGATTTATTGGTGGGCCTTATCATATAAAATCCACTTTTCATAAAACCAAAACAAATATCTAATCCATTTCTAGAAATAATAACAATATTATTATTAAAAGAAATTGAATAACATTGTTCAAATAAATGAGAAACAGAAATGAGATTTCTAGTAAACCCCGGTACAAAATAAACATTATTCAATAATAAAAATTTATTTTGAAAATATAATTTTGTTTCTCCCACTGCTGAAGCTGAAACTAGTGCTCCATTGCCCACTCTCATAGTGAACTCCCCATCTGCTAAATTCCGATAGGAACTAAGCATCTGTAAAGAATAACAAACATGATTAGTTGCATCTGAATCAACTATCCAGGGTGATAAATCATTCTCAACTAAACAAGATTCAATAACAAGTAAATCAGATTTACTTGTCTTTTTTTGTTTTAGTTTCTCGAGTACTTTTTACAGTTTCTCTTTTCTTTTGTTGCATTTTCAGCAGGGATCAGAGGACATTCCTCAATGAGGATAAACTTCAAGTTGTCATGCATAAGAATCATATTCATATTCTTTTTCCAATTGACGAAATTTTCGCCAGTCAACTTTTTAGTCGCGAGTAAATTAATCATAAAAGAAGACATTATGCTGTAATGAATAAATAAATAATAATTAATATTATGCATAAAATTCATAAGAAATATGGCAAGTAAAATGATGCATAAGCATGCTAAATCACTAAAAAAAAATGTAAATGCTATTATTGCCTCGATACATAATATTTTTCCTTAGGGTAAAAATATTATCTATTAATAAATTTATTCAAAATATCTCATATTTTCAAATTTTATTAACTATCGATTAGTTTTGGTCAAAATGTGATTAACACATTATATCACATTTTTATGAGTGTATACCATCGTTTCGATTTTATAAAACTTAACTTATAATTGTCGCCTTAAGGACGGTCAATTATAAAATACATTTGATAGAACCTATCTCTAGGAGATCAATCATGGTATTGATCTAAGTGAACACTCTCCTTAGGGAGGACGATAACTGAGTCGTCTAGGAGCCCCACTTAAATCTCACGTTGTTGTTTCAACAATAGAGACCATGAAAAGTTACGTCTAACTCTCCGCTCCCACTCATTATTTTGAATTATAGTGATTTTATACATATCACATATTCTATTAAATCTATATAAAAAATTTTAATCAAAATAAATTTATTTTATATATAGATTATTAATTTTATAATCATATTATAAAATTAATGATACTAAATAAACAATTTATTTAGCACTTACAAAATAATGTAAAAATTTTAACAATTAAAATTTTGCATTATTTTATTTTCTCACATAATTCATAAATATGAATTAATAGTTTTAATCTAGTTAAAACTATTTAATTTTTAACAAAATATTTTATTAAAATTAAATAAATAAAATATATGCTAAGAATGCATGTCAATGTGAGAAAACTAAATGATAAGTAGGCCCTATATGCAAGTACTACATGACATGTGAATGCATGACAATGATAAAACAACTTATATCAAGCATAAAAGTAAATGAAATAATGACCGGGTCGATTTGGGTATTTCTAAAATTACATATAAACCCAAAAAAAAATTTATATAAAGTCCTGGTAGCCTCCACGTTTGTTTTGCGTCATACGTCGTGGTGACAACAATTGCACACCATAGTCCCGCTCCAAAATTTGTCTTGTCCTCCTTCTTTCTTTGATCTCCATCAATATTACATAAAGAGTATTTACCCAAGACAAATTGGGTTTACATCAAAATTAAAAATAAGAAATTAAAAAAAAATCCTAACCCAAATCGGCCACATGAAATTACGATCATTATTTTAATCATGCATATATCCATACATTCAACATTCCAAAAATATATATAAATTAAAAAATGCATAAGCCTACTTATCATCACATATCATGATTTTCATAAAATCACATTATTAAATATATTATAACCGCAACAAAGCTCTGATACCAATTGTTGGTTTTTAGGTTCCCTCGTACGGCGGAATTATCGATGTTCATAACAACGGTAACGTGCGTAACCTATGTATCATGAAAAACAATTTTAACATGAACATAAAATGGATCGTTGTTATAATATATTAATAATAATATGTATTTAAAATTTCTATTTAGATCTAATCTAAAAGATAAAAAATGTTACCTTTGTAGCTTACTTCACACGGGTACAAAATCAACCTTCAATCTTCTTCGCCAATCCTCCTCACCTTGAATAAGCACGTGTGGGCGTGATGAACGAAACAAGATCACATTCAATTTTTGATAGATCGTATTCTCAACACATGAGACGATCTATTTGGATTTAGAAAATACTTCTCTAAAGCCAACACAGAAGACACAAATTTTGGTCTCAAAATGGATTTCTTAATCTCAAAGATTTCAACCTTAACTTTAACTTTTTCACCAATTTCTTCTAACCATCATCTAATGAGGTTGGACCTCTATTTATAGTGGTATTTCTCCATAATGGCCATTATGACATTTAAAGAAAAACACTACAAATTTCTCATTAAAGTTATCATTGATTTCATATATTTATAAAAATGTTATAGAAATCAAAAGTTTTGTCATCATAACTCAACACTTGGCACATTTAAGTTATAACATATTTATAACAAAAATGTTATGGAAAACAAAAGGTCATAACATTAAATCAAATTTGACACTAATTCAAATTTGAATAAATTCATTTTAAAAACTATTTTTAAAAGTTACTTTATATTTGTTAATTAATTGAATAATCAATAATTCAATTATTTCATTTAACAAATATATTATTTTTGACAACTTTTGTCATTTTTTTTTTAATTAATTGAATAATCAATAATTCAATTATTTCATCTAATGAAAAAATAATAATAAACTTATTATTGAGTGTATTAAATAATTAATTCATAATTAATTATTTAATCTTCTTTTTTCATTTTTCTATTATTTGAATAATGATAGAAGGTGACGAAGGGACCGATGGACTTATAGTTTTAAGCTCCAATAATATTTCGTTAATTAATATAAACTCTTTATATTAATTAACATAATTATTAACTCTAAAGTAATTCCACTAAATACTTAGAGTTGCACTATCAAAACTATCGAGTATATTTACTTAAAGTAATGTCCATTGATATAGTCATTACATATGTATTAACCCTCCAATTAGATTCGCAATAGAGCTATGTTTATAATCCGTTAACCTCTCATATTGCGTTTTTATCCTTGACTACCATTAGTTCTTGATTAAATAATTAATTCACAACAATTATGAATTGAGCACTAATTATTCTATCATTGAACTAACAAACAAGGGAATCTATAGAAATGAATTTCGTTGTATCGATATTAACATTTCCAGCTATTCATTTTAATTTACTCCCAATATACAAGGTTTATGAATCGTAACTTGTACAAAACTTTACCGAGTAAATCAAAGAATAAATTAAAATAAAATAGGAGTTTATTACATACAACGAATTAAGATCATACATATATGACCATCATTATGATAAAATTAATTGTTCTATATTTAACAGAAATTATCAGACCAATATAATTATATCTGGTCCAGTCCTATATAATCATATTATATAAAACATCTTTGTCTTATGTCACTACATATTTAGTCGGGATATGACTATACATTCTTAATGAGATAAACTATGTTTATGACTATGAACTATTTGAAGATTCCATACTTCAAATATAAGTCATGGACATATTCTGGTTATTACTCTTTATATTTTATCCCACATATATACAATATATATGTCAATATAAAGTTAGCATAAATAACCAAGAAATTTTCTATGAATTTTATAAAACATAATCTAAAATGTTAACATAATATTAATCAATATAAATTTATTCATATATTATAAAATCGTTCTATTACATTTGCTTGTTGGACATATTACTCCCAACATCTTGATGGAGCCATTCCCTTCAATCCAGCGCATCTATAATCTTGTGCGTTATTATTTATGCTTTGGGTTTTCTAAAGGTTGTTGATGAATGTTCTGTCCTGTCGTAGTAGTTCTTCCTCGTTGCATGTTGTTGAAGGATATTGTGAGGGTGTTATTATGTTAATCTGGAGTGTATGTTGTATAAAAATAGCTTGAAGAGTAATGTTATGCAATTGTTTTTGTTAATAATTTGTTGAACTTGGATATTGTGCGGATGGTAATTGGTTGATTAGGATGAAGAATCTAGAAAGTAGAATGAAAGCATTCTTTGATAAAGAATTTGCAAGTGCAAATCTTGTGGATGATAAAGAATTTGCAACGATGAGCAATTGATAAAGAATTTGCAAGCGCAAATCTTGTGGCTGACTTGGCTAAAGAAATTAAAAAGAAATGGTTTATAAAGAGTTTGAATTGTAAAATAAAATAATTTTATTTATTGCATTTTCAACTGTTTTGTTAAACTAAGAAAAAAGTATTTCGCTGTTTTATAAAAGAAAAATGTTTTAATAATCGCATGTTTTAAGAAAGGAAAAAATTGAGTCGTTACACATTAAAAATATTATTTAAAAAATAATGAATACAAAAATAAATTCACTATAAAAATTAAAATATAATCACAAATTATGATATTTTATCTCAGATCAATTTACAGAGAAAATAAAAATTTAAACTGCCACGTTCTCGTTCAGATTCACACTCTTCGCCGCCATACCTGAAAACCTCTGTCGACGTACCCTATTGTACTAGACAGTCTCTGGGGACTGCCCATCTCGATCTGCTTCACCACCGAAATCGTCTTCTCCTGCACGGGCGGTCTGGAGATAGAATTGAAAAGTTGTCGAGGTCGATTTCAGCGCAGAAGTAGTCGCCGGCGGCGTAGAGGACAATGGCGGTAACGTCATGGTTTTGTTTGAGCGAGAAGCCACCGTCGACGGATAAAAGAAAATATAAAAAAAACAAGGTCCTACCGGGAGTCGAACCCAGGTCGCTGGATTCAAAGTCCAGAGTGCTAACCACTACACCATAGAACCACTTGATGACAGTTTTGTAATACATGAAATAGATTGAAGTCATATGTGTGGTCGTTGAAGCAGAGATGAGAGATTAAAGACGAAAACGAAGCTAGAGTGAGCAGACAGCAGCTGAGCCAGCAATGGAGGCGAAGACCAAGACAAATTCTCGCACCATCCTGTACAACGCCGTTATCGTCACGATGGACACCGAAAACCGAGTTTACCGAGATGGTGGAATCGTTATTGATCTTGATAAAATCGAAGCCATCGGTCATTCTTCAGATATTCTCCTTCGTTTCTCTGCTCTCGCCGATCACGTCATCGATCTACATTCCCAAATCTTACTTCCTGGTCTCTCTTTTTCTCTATATGCCCCTCAGTTTCATGCTTTTTCAATTCAAAACTTGCTGAACCTTTAGAAATTTAAGGGATTTGATTAAACACACTTCTAGGGTTTATCAACACGCATGTGCATACTTCCCAGCAACTCGGGAGGGGCATAGCGGATGATGTGGATTTAATGACTTGGTTGCATCAACGCATTTGGCCCTACGAATCGAACATGACCGACGAAGATTCTTATCTTTCCACTTTGCTATGCGGTATTGAACTCATTCATTCTGGCGTGAGCATCTCATCTCTCACTCTCTATCTATCTATCTCTGCTCTTTCTGTGAACTTGATTTGGTGGGTATTTTGAGCGCGATTCTCACAATTTTCCGATCAAAAACTTTAGGTGACTTGCTTTGCGGAGGCAGGCGGGCAACACGTATCTGGAATGGCAAGGGCAGTGAAAAAACTAGGTTTGCGAGCGTGTTTAGTCCAGTCGACCATGGATTCTGGCGAAGGATTGCCACCGTCGTGGGCCTCTCGAACTACTGATGAGTGCATTCAGGTTGAACGTAACTGGAGATTTCTATTCAGTTTTCAAATTCTGCTTAGTTCATCAAATACCATTTTCATGGTTCAAGCTTCACAATCTTCGTGAGATCTTCTTAAAATCTGTTGAATAGGATCAAAAGGAGCTTTATGAGAAGCACCATAACACAGCTGACGGCAGAATAAGAATATGGTTTGGAATCAGACAAATAATGAACGCCACAGATCGCTTATTACTCGAAACTAGGGACAATGCAAGAGAAATGAACACCGGAATTCACATGGTGCTCGTCTCTCTCTCTCTCTCTCTCTCTCTCTCTCTCTCTCTCTCTCTCTCTCTCTATCACTCTCAATAATTCCATCCCAGATTTTGAAAGTGAACAGAAAACCTTAGAATATGCATAATTAATTTTTTGTGTTTTAGCATGTTGCAGAGATACCTTATGAAAATCAAGTTGTGATGGATGATCGAAAAGTTGACAATGGAACTGTCACTTATTTGGAAAAAATACAGTTCCTAAAAAACAATTTGTTGGCTGCTCATTCAGTTTGGGTCAAAGATACAGAGGTAAATGAAGCGATGTATAGGTACTTATAAAATTTTGATGGTATTTCAGTGAAAAATCATTATGGCATTGGCTTAAAATACAGTTCCTGCAAAACAATTTTTCTGTTCAGTTGCTTAAAATCCTAAGAGAAAATTCTGTGATGATGCCATACTGTCCTCAGATTTTTCCATCTGCACATTAAACTCTCTCTATCTCTCTCTAGCATATATATGTATGTGTGTGTGTGTTTATAGGAAGTGATGTTCAGATGTTTCAGAACAAATTTTGTAAGCAATTATTCTAAGCCACTGCAAAAATTTGGTATTAAGATTATCTTTGAAGAACAAATTTCTGCATGAGTAAATTTGAATCTCTATAACTTCTTTGATCTGGTTACATAACATATGCAAATTATAATATAAAAGCCACATATTTCTCCCGGGGTTTGTATAATCGGCAGATTGGTTTGCTTTCAAAAGCCGGGACAAAAGTATCTCACTGTCCTGCTTCTGCAATGCGAATGCTTGGATTTGCACCAATCAGAGAAATGCTCGAGGCCGGTGTCTGTGTTTCCTTGGGAACAGATGGAGCCCCATCAAATAACAGAATGAGTATAAGTCAGTTATTATATGCAAAAAGCTTTTACTATTGTCCGTTTCCTCAATCTTCATTAAGAATTATCATTTTTCTGCAAATTACAAAGCAATCTCATAATTGTGAATAAAAAGGAAACTCATTCTATTCCAAATCACCTTTTTTGCAGTTGATGAGATGTACTTAGCCTCCTTGATCAACAAAGGACGGGAAGTATATGCAAAGGGACTAACAGATCCTACAGCTCTTCCTGCTGAAACAGTTCTAAGAATGGCCACCATAAATGGTGCCACTTCAGTTCTCTGGGATGATGAGATAGGTTCACTCGAAGTGGGGAAAAAGGTTTAAGATTATGTTTTTCTTGTCGTAGTTGCTTTTCGATCAAATAAATGCCTTATTTATACACCTCAAGGACGGAGACGATCATAACAAAAACTTCCGAAAATGACTGGAGAGTCTGAAACTGAAATCTTACTTATCTTGACCAATACAAATTGAATATGATTGTCAATTTGACGCCACTTTGGTCGAATATGATATTTGCTTTCAAGGCACTTATGATAAAACATCGAGGCCGGATGACATTTTAAGGGTTGATTAATATTTACGATACCAAATGGATATCAGCCCATCTGTTCATAAATTAATTTCTTTCCGTTACTCTATTCGTTTGAGGCTGATGCTTGTTTGGGTGGCTAATTTTTAGGCAGATTTGATTGTGGTCGATCCATCTCTGTGGTCTATGGTTCCTGTCCATGATAGGTATGAATTCCATTCTTGAGTTGAGTTGCATTATTTTCTGTTCGAGACCCATTTTCGAAAAGATTTCCGTGTTTTCACAAACGAAAACTAAAACTTAGAAACAACACAGTTAAACCTATCATCAAAAGCTGTTCTGAAAAAATATAAATTCAAAAATATTGTTCTGTGGAGATAATAAATTCATGTTAGATAGCAATGAGAGCATCGTTATTCCCTTTTTGTCATTGTTTTTGAGGTATATAAATTTAATAGGATTGAAACATGTGCAGCATTTCAAGCCTTGTGTACTGCATGAGGACTGAAAACGTGATGTCAGTGATGTGCAATGGGCAATGGATAATGAAGGATAGGAAGATTTTGAGCGTCAATGAGGTAAGCAAAATATTGTAGAATCAAAAGTCGCTCTAGTTTATGGTCAGATGATGAACCAACTACACTACAATACACACTACTGCTGGCTGGGGGTTTAACTGCCCTTTGCGTGAGTGTTTTTCTTTTCTCAATCAAAGGTTTGGGTTTTTGGTTCTGGCAGAGAGATGTGATTTCATTGGCAAAGGAAGCCTCGGAGAAACTTTTGGAGAGAGCTGGGATAAGAATCCCAACAAGAATGAACTTTGTTTGATCCTTTTGCGGGCTGCAATGTCAATTTGGATTTGCTAAATTGTTCAAATTTTGGGAAGTTCCCTCTTCTTACATGGAATACTAGACCCTTGTCCAGAAATGTTTTATGATATATTTTGTTTTCTGCTTCAAAATTTGTCTGGAATGGAACCCCGCCCGCTGAACCAAGCCCATGGTACGGCACAAGGTTAGGCCCGATCAACCTTGGAGTGGATTAAAGCTCTGACTCTGCAGGGCCCACCAACATTTTGGCTGTATGAGGTCAGTCCAGATAGGATCGTGCGTGTGGAGATGCAGGTCCGGGCTGTCTTTATCAAAAAGAAAAGGGTAAATAACACTGTAAACCCTATAGTTTGCGATCAATGATAAGTCAAATCCTGGAGATTATTTTTTAACAACTAAAACCTTGAACTATGAAAAAATGTCGCCGGCGACCTCGCAGTCACGATTTCCGTCCAGAGCCGTCGAGGTTAATGCCCCGTTTGTACCCTATCTAGCGGCGTCGAACGGAGTCGAAGGGCGATGGAAGAGCCTACGGTCGAATCGTCCAGAGCCGACCGAAGTACGACATTCGCTGGCCGTTGGATCGACGAGGATCGTCCCTCGTCTAGATCGACGGCCAGGATTGAATCTGGTGTCCTTGCCAGATGCGATGACGGACAAAGATCCTTGGCTGTTGGATCGAGCGAGGGACGTGCCTCGGATCGACGGCCAGGATTTAATCCGCCTGGCGAAGACGGACGTCGATCCTTGTCCGTTGGATCGCCTGGATCAAACGGTCAGTAGTGACTCCAAATTAATTGGGTCACGTGCGGGTCACATGCGATCCTAAATCGCCAGAATTTCCTATTATGACGGACGTCCGTCGTTATATCACGGACGTCATCAGCCTCTGGACGACGTCCGTCTTAACATGACGGACGTCCGTATGAAAATGACGGGCGTCCGTCACTCTCGGATTTTATACTAAAACCCTAACAGAGTCGAGCACAAAAAGTCCGACCATTGCCATAGATATTCGAGAGAGAGAACTTGTTTCCCCTGACCAACTCCCTCAACGTAAGCGAACGAACAAGAGTGTTGCACATCACATGGAGTCATCAAGGTGTGCTTCTTCATCATACATGGTTGAAGAATCCATTGACTGTGGAATGGAGGTAGATCCTAATCCTAATCCTATTTCGGCAGTAAAGACCAATGAGAATCGGTGGTTCTGCCACGAAGCCGGTATAGAATTGCGTTCAATCTCGGGATCCCTGGAATCGGAGCTACGTTCGATATGTGACTCAGAGAATGATGATTGGGCAGAGAGTATGCATCTCCAAATTGAATGTTCGTCCTCGGAGCTCTGTCTGGGTAAGAAGTATAGTGCGT
>CM039474.1:293136-338755 GCA_022433065.1 Begonia loranthoides
CGGGTCGCCTGACCCGGCGGTTCTGTTAGGCCCGTCTTCGGGTCGTGACAGGTTCTGTGTTTGGAATCGGGTTCAGTTCTTGAATACCCAGTCCCTAACCCTAACCCGCTAACCAAATACCCTGAGTGCGATCGGCGAAGTGTGAAGGCGACTGCGAAGGCGACAACAACTACGGAGGTGCGGCGACGACTACAGTCTGTTTGATTTTTGCGAATATGGACTATATAGTTGGATTTCTGCTCCTCTGTTTGATACTTTGATTGTTTTAAGCAATCGTCCTTGCAATTTTTGGCAGTTAATTTTTATTCATTTGATGTGTTACATTGTGTTTGGTTAAAATGTAAAGTTGATTCAAATCGAGTTATTTCTTTTTGCGTAATTAAGTGTTTTATTTATTAAAAAAAATTATTAGTAACAGCCTTGTTCATAAAGTATTCTTTTTAAAAAGTGGTATTTTCCATTTCATCTTTCTTTTTAATTGGTACTTTTTTCCTAAAGTCGAACGAGCATGTCTAATACAGTAAGGATTCTATGTCCAGTTGACAAATTACCAACAATCTTAATACCACCACAAAGGACCCCTGTCCAAAATATGACGCCCATCGACTCCCAAATAATTTCGTACAAAATAAAGACGATTGGTGACTTGTCAATTGGTTATAGAATCTTTACTGTGTTAGACATAATATGTAGACACAAAAGGACCTTTGTCTAGAATATGACGCTTGTTCAAACTCTCGTGATGCCCGTTCGATTCCCAAATAACTCTGTACAAAATAAAGACTATCGGTGACTTGTCAATTGATTATAGAATCCTTACTGTGTAAGACATAATACATAGACAAAAAAAGACTCCCGTCTAGAATATGACGCCCGTTTAACTCCTGTGATGCCCGTTCGATTCCTAAATAACTCCGTACAAAATTCAGACAGTTGGTGACTTGTTAACTATACCGTGGTTATTTTTATTTATTTATTTTTTTTAACCAACAGAATTTAATTTTTTGAAGTATCAAATACTTGTTAAATCCATCAATGTTGGTCTAATTTTTTGGCCTAGGCCCTAGTGGATACTCTCTCTTTCTCTCTTTCCTTTTTGTAGAGAGACAAAATATACATTTTTTTACTTTTTGTAGGGAGACAAAATATACATTTTTTGCTTTAAGCAAAACAAAGAAATGGCCCTTAGGGTATTACTTAATGGCATACAACATTTCTTATTCTTACCTTAAAATTTTGAGTAATATTAAATTTATATCTCCTTTTAGCTATTTATCATATAACTTTAATAATTATGCAAATTAATTAACGATACATCTTATGAAGTATAATACAGTGTAAAAGTTATCGTGAAAAAAATTATATGTAATTAATTATGATAAAATATATGTCAAATAAAATAAAATTATATGATCGTTCATCTTATGTGTTTTACCTTATAATTGTTATTTAATAATTTTACAATTTTAATTTGCTTTTGTAATTGTTATTAGCAAATAAATCTTACTACTTGATTAGAAAGTAAGTTAATAATCATCTAAAAAACAAGAAACAACTAACTTATAGATTGATTTTAAGATTAGTAAATGAGTAATACTTGGTTTATCTCAAATTTTATACTATAATCTTTCGTGTTGCTAATCAAATAAGATAAATTATAAATAATTAAAATAAAGTATCAATTCTGTCAATTAATGAGTGATATGTCATGAGCTAATATTATTGTAATGTCCTCTGGTGCTCCTAGTACAATATTGTTCGCTTTGGATCGAATCCCACAAAGTTTTATTTTTGGGGTTAGCCAAAAACGCATTTACTAAGTAGGGAGGAGAACCTACTTATAAATCATGTATTTTCTACTCTCTCAAACGATGTGGGATTGTGTCCTCCTGATATGGGTCAGACCTACACCTGAGCATTTTCTGGCTTTCACAGGGCAGACTACCACAATTATAGTTTAAAATTACAAGATAAACATATAATTATTAATGGAGTTGGCTCGAAGGATTTAGATGAGTAGAGCTTTTAGTTGTCAGCAAATATACTATTATTGACGTTGTTTTATCTGTTAAATTCATTACGCTGAATGCACGTGACAAACTTTAACCTTATGAATACGCATGATTCTCTGTCGGACCTAGAAATGAGTTAGAATTAGAATTAGCAATAAAACTGTAAAATTGTTTATATTATTTAGAATTAGAATTGCAGATATGTATTTGAAGATGTTTTTTTGCGGGTTCAGATTTATGTTGAAGATGTTTTTTCGTGGATTCAGCGTCGTTACGATGTTTCCTCTGTCAATTTCTCATAATTTAGTGTTTAAGTTATTAATTAAAATTATTTAGTAGTTGACTTATCATTCAATCTATAGTACAGTAGTTGATTTGTAATATATCAATATATTTTCTCAAAATTACACATTCATTTTTCCTATAAATATAATCTCATCAGGCGACTCGGAAAAATTATGATGCCTTGATCAGTTGATTTGGCCGTTCTGACCACCCAAAAGCAAACCCCTCTCTCGATCTCCCTGATAGGATTAACCAAAAGATCCGAACCTGTATTTCCAAACCCTAGATTTCTGAAACTCCCTAAGTTACGCAGAGGCAAGCAGTGCTCGTCGTGCTCCTGTCCGTCTCGCACGTTTTCTTCTCCGCATATCGTGAGCTCCGGCCTAGTGGCTTACTTTTCCTCGTTTGATCTTTTCTTTGATTACTCATTCGTGGTAGAATGGCTGAAGGCAAGCTCGATCTGCCTGAAGATCTCCTGTCCTCAAGACCCTCCGATCAATCTTGGACATCAAGAGGTGCCTCTCAGTGTTCTGCTGAATTTGTTAGATTTATTTCGTTTATTTGTTTCAAGTTTCAATTGGAATTGATTTCTTCTATGGATGTGTGAATAATTTGAAACTAATGCGTGTTTAGGGTTTATTGATCTGAATGCACCGTGAACTTTGTTTTCTTTAGTTTCTTCAGCATCGAGTTCTTCGCTAGGGTTGAGTTGGAAGGGATTTCACATCTTACATTCTTTCAGTGTTTAATTTACTGGCAAACAGATCGAATAATTTTTATTCTTAAATTTATTTTGGGAATTTTTATGTGATTTTAAATTTCCTTTCTGAACTCAAGTGGAAATATCAATTTATAGTACTCGGTTCACTCGCTGTTCTATGTATTTTGTTCTGCCATAGTTTTGTATATTTCTGCGTGTGATAATTTGTAGTATTTTGTTGGGTTTGTCTTTCCCGGACGTAGTATTTAATAAATGTGTATTATTAGTTTGGAAAATTGAATATTTATTTGAAATTTAACTGCTTATTTGCGTTAATGCTTCTTCTTGATGTTTATTGTAGACCTATAAATTATGTATAGATTAATAGTAATGTCTTTCCGAATATCTCTTCGTTATTTTTGTTTTACAGAAATAATACTTAAGGCAGTTTGTTTTAGGGTTTTCTAGTTCTTGTTTTTAATAATAATGCTGTGCTTCTTAATTTTCTTTTCAATATAATGTTTCAATCATATATGATGTAGTTTCAGTGGATGCATCTGGAGGAAATGAAGGGGACAAGTTGCTTTTGGGTTATCTTGATGAGCCAAAAGGTAAACAGTCTGAGTTTGATACTCATTGGTGGAAATAGTGTTTGATGGAGGAAGATTGGTGTTTCAATTTCTCTACTTCTTTCTTTTGATGTCTTGTCCTTTTATCCTTAAATGAATAAGAGATTCATTTTATTCCTCCCTTTGTTTTACATTGTAATTAATATTTACAGTTGATACTGCAGATCAAGTAGGATCTGAAAGCAGCATACCTTTATCTCCCCAGTGGCTCTATGCCAAGCCAAGTGAAACTAAGATGGTAATATTCTGTGAATTATGTGGTTCTGAACGTGCACTTTGCACCTTTTTTAAGAACTGGAAAAGTTACAAGTTACTGCTGTGAACATCTGCAGCATTTAGTTAATTGATTTATTTGTATTTTGTTAGTTGGTTAACACATAGTCGAGCATTTCAAATATAAACAATATTATCATTTCAAGGCATCGTGCACATCAATTTATCCTTCAATTTAATTGTCATTCGGGTTTTACATTGCAATCTCAATGAATTACATTATTATTCAGGCACAATTTTGGAAACTAGATCTTTTTCTTTTGTACATTGACACTGTATTATTTGTGTCACCTTTTTGTTTTTTGTACTTTGTCTTAAGGTTATAAATGCAGGTTACCTTTTTCTTGAATTAGCTCTGTTTTCAATGATTTATGAAAACGTTTTATAGTTGTTCATTTGATCATTCGCTTGAGATTACGTAATCTTTCAAAGTTGAGGTCATCTTCTGGATAAAAATGAGATTTGTATATTGATTGAAGATTGAAGCCTTCAATTTTAAACTTGTATCATAAAATGAGTTAGGTGGCTCAACTTGCCTAGTCTTCATTTCTTTTTTACATACATAAAAATTGTTATGCATTCAAAATGTCTAATCAATCTCAAGACAAATTTTTAAGCTGCCAGGGTGATTAATAGGATTCCTCTTTGACCTATGTTGACACAGTCGCAGGGCAAGATAGTTTTTCAATCTTATGAAAGAATGCTAAAATTTGCAAATTTTTCTTGCAAATCTTTTTCATCATGATAACAAATTGTTTTTTTCTTTGTGATGTGACATTAGTTCATTTAGCATAGCTTAATTTTTTTGTCATATTAATTATGGACCTGAGTGGTTTCTTATTATTTTGATTTTTTATTTGCAATAGGATATTCGTGCTCCTACTCCAGTTTCCCTGGCAAACTCTATCGATCCCAATCAGAAGGAGGGTTGGCATCCAGATGGATCTGAAGACAAAAAAGATTGGAGGAGAATTACTGCTGACAATGAAATGAGTCGACGTTGGAGAGAAGAGGAAAGAGAAACTGGATTACTTGGTGGGAGAAGAGATCGTAGGAAAACTGATCGTCGTGCGGATAATGTCTCAATTCGAGATACAACTGAAAGTAGGTCTATTCCCACTTTAGACCGTTGGCATGATGGTCGTAATGCAGGGCATGAAACTCGGCGTGACAACAAATGGTCATCAAGATGGGGTCCTGAGGACAAAGATAAGGAATCTCGGACTGAAAAACGACTAGATGTGGACAAGGATGATAATCATAATGACGGCCAATTGGTGGGTAGCATGCGATCAACTTCTGAACGTGAATCCGAGTCGCGTGATAAATGGAGGCCTCGCCACAGGATGGAAATTCATTCAAGCAGCTCGGCAAGTCACCGAGCTGCACCTGGCTTCGTCCTTGAGAGAGGACGAGTGGAGGGTTTGAATGTAGGGTTTACTATTGGACGAGGAAGGGCAAATATCATAGGGAGATCATCTGCTGGCCTGATTGGGGCCCCTCACTTGGATAAAAGTGAACAAGCCCATCAGAAATTGAAATATTCAGTTCTCACATTTTGCTATCCTCGGGGTAAGATTCTTGATATTTATCGAAGACAAAAACTTAATCCGTCTTTTGCTGCCGTGCCAGACGAGATGGAAGATTCAGATGCTATAACTCAGTCAAGTGTTCTTGAACCTTTGGCATTTATTGCGCCAAGTGATGTAGAAGAGGTGCGTGGATATAAATTTTTCATATGCTTTCTTGATATTTTGAAAATCCACGCTTATAAATAACTGTTTCATTTGTTAACAGGCTGCTCTAAGTGATATTTGGAAAGGAAAGATAAACAGTAGTGGGGTGGTCTATGACTCATATCGAAAGGACAAATCCCGTGAGCGTGTTATAGGTATTTTATATTCATTAATTGTAACTTATATCCACATAATACTTTGTGCATCGAAAACTTTTCTGATGATTTTCTTTAGATGATGTGGATGTTGACTCTGTCGAGGGAAATTCAGGAATTCTACCTTCTTCTTTAACAACTGAAAATATTACTGGTAATGAGTTCAATTGCTTTTAATTTGATTTTTATCCTTTTTGTAGTGTCTTATTTTGGTCAGTTCTAGGTGCAGGGGATTCAGCAATTATTAAGGAAGAAAAAAGAGTTCTGCCTTCAACTCTCTGCAAAGACACTGCTGGCTCTCTTCAAGAAGTTGCAAATGGTTATGCATATAATGCCATTGACAAGAATACAATATGGAATTATGGTTTATTTAGAAATTTAATGAGTGGTAAACAAATTTTTATTTCCACTGTCCTTTGGTGCAATTTATAGATTATTATTTTATTGCCTAATAGCTGAAAATTTGGGTTTTGTATGTTCCAGAAGAAAGTAATACTCGAAATGAAGATCAACTTAAAGCACAAGTTGCTTGGTCAGATTCTGATGGTTTGGTTACAATGATTTCTAAAGGTAGTGTTGATCAAAATGTATTGGAGATTGGTGGTGCTAGTCAAAGTGCTTCACAAACCAGTGGTCGTGGTAGTGGACAAATGGAGAATTCTGGTTTCAAGTATAATCCAGTCAATGACAATGAGGTCGCAAATTCTTTGGGTGTCAAACCGAATCTTCCTGATGGTTCAAGTTCTCTCTTCCTAATGCCCTCCCTTGACCAGAATCAATTCAGTAGCTCCAATGCTGAAAATGTAGGAAAGGCAACCCCACCTGAGGAATTGAGTTTGTACTACCTTGATCCTCATGGGATTATACAAGGGCCCTTCATAGGGGCAGATATTATCTTGTGGTACGAGCAGGGATTTTTTGGGACGGACCTTCCTGTCCGACTTTATGACGCCCCTGAAGAGACTGCTTTCCAGAGTTTAGGTGAAGTCATGCCACATTTAAAAGATAGTACTGGATCCTCGAATGTTGCTATATCAAATTCTGCACTTGAACAAACTGGTGCCCCATTAAGGAGTATGGAAGATAGTTTTGCTTCTCTCCCCATTCCAGAAACTTCTGACTTTTGTGCAGAGCTGAACCTGCCATTGGGTGAGATCAATAAGTTCCCTCAACTCATTCCACCGAGAATGTCTGAGCCTGAAGATCCACTGCAAGTACCACATACCAAGGGCCAAAGTTTTCATGATTTTATGGTGCAGGACGAAGGTTTGTATTTGTTATAATAATTTATTTTCCATTTTTTCTGGACAATATGAAGTCTTATTACTTTCTTTTTTTTTTCAAGAAATTGTATTTCCAGGAAGACCAGGAAACACTGACTATCCAATTCCAAGGTCTTCTGGGGGGGTTCCTCTGGGAAATTTATCAAGTCAACCTTCTTTCTCCAATCAAATTGCAGAGGCTGGTTTGGCAGGTCAGAATGATAGTAGGATGCACCCTTTTGGTTTGATGTGGTCTGAGCTTGAAAGCACAAGTTCACAGCATGTGAAACCATCTAATATACCAACCAGCACGGGAAGGGTTGCTCCATTAGGTGCCATGACTGATTCATCACCTTCCACGGAGGTGTGGTTTGATGGTTATAGAAACAATTCATATTCTGACAATAACTTGTATCAGGATACGTCTTCCCGACATTTGGGACACATGGAAAAAGAATCTAACTCTTTTGATTTACCAGACCTGCTTATTTCACACCAATATCACCAACAGCTAAATTTGTCATCTCCTCAGTTAAATGAATCAGCTATTGATCATGCACGTCAGAATCGTATTCAGCAACACTTGTTGTCTGAACATTCTGCCACAGATCTGGATCATCTTTTAGCTATCCAACTGCGGCAGCAGCAACAGCTTCAATTGCAACAACATCATTTGCAGCAACAACAGTTTCAGCAACAGCAGAAGTTCTTGCAGGAGCAACAGCAAAAATTCTTGCAAGAGCAACAGCAGTCTCAAGTTCGACAAGTGCTACTTGAACAGCTGTTGCATGGCCAAATGCGTGATCCTGGCCCTGTGCAGTCACATTTTAATCAACTTGGAGCCAACAATGTTCTAGATCAGGTGATCTTAGAGCAGCAGCGTGTACATGACCTACAACAATGGTCACAACGAAATTTAAGACATTCAAACCCATCTTTTGAGCATTCTATTCACTCTAAATTTGGTCAGATGCGACAGCAAGATCATCATAGAGATTTATTGGAGCTAATATCTCGAGCACAACAAGGAAAAATGCAGTCAATGGAACAACAAATGCTACAGCATAAACAGATGCTTCAGCAAGAACAGAGACTTCAGCAAGAACAGCTGCTTCAGCAAGAACAGCTGCTTCAGCAAGAGCAGATGCTTCAGCAAGAACAGATGCTTCAGCAAGAGCAGATGCTTCAGCAAGAACAGATGCTTCAGCAAGAACAGATGCAGGCTAGGTATTTGTCAATGGGGTTGAGACGAACCCCTTTGGAAGACGAGAGGCACGTTGCTTCTATCTGGCCAGGTGAGGAGCCAGGTCAGCAGTTTTTCAGGTCTCATCCTGGCCCTCAAAGAGTTAATTCTGCAAACTTTGATTTATATCAGCAACAGAGACCATCTCATGACGAACAGCTGAATCACCTTGAGCCCAATCTTTCATATCAAGATCGAATTTTTCAGTCTGGATCGTATCCATTTGAGAGGTCTATGACTTTGCCTTCTGGTCCTCCAGAAATTAATTTGGATGTTGTCAATAGTTTGGTTCGTCCACATGGTTTGGACATACTTGATTCCAGTGTACGTATCCCATCTGGCAGTCAATTTGTAGCATCTGGAGCTGGTATTAATGTGCATAATTATGAACATAGCGTAGTACCTAGTCACTTTCAAGTTTCACATTTGGATGGAATTGAGAGCCATTGGTCGGAAAACAATGAGCAAGTCCATCTTAATTCTGAGCTGTTAAAGAGGGAGTCAAAGTCTAATATGACTTCTGGAGATCCAGTTTTATGGATGTCAGATGGGTTAAATGATGAAAAGTCAAAGCGACTATTGATGGATTTGCTCAATAAGAAATCAGTCCAACCTTCAGAGCCCTTTAATGTTGGTAATGGAGTATCTAGCAATAGGGTTCCCGCTGGCCTCTTTTCTGGATCAGGCACTGCAGATCATCTTTTCAATCTTCATTCAGACAGAGAAGCTGGTCTAAACAGCACTTTTCATGTGGGCTCTTATGGTTCTAGTACATGTGAGCCATTGCAGGCTCATCAGCACAGCAGCTTGGGAGGCAAAGAAAAAGTCCCATATGGATCATTTTCTGGAGCTTGCATTGATGAGGATTCTATGGGTGTTAAAACGGGTGACATAATGTACGCACATTCTAACCCAGTTAGTAAGCTGTCGGTAAACAAGGAGCTTGTAGATGCAGGAGGTAGGAGCCGTGATAGTTTGAAAAAACAATCTTTTGATGTTCAAGAACGAATGCTTGAACATGGAATGTTGGCTGCAGCAGATCATGGAGGAATTGTAAACAATACCCTTAGCAGGCATTCTTCTCTTGGATCTACTGGTAAAGATATAGTTTGGATGTTAATGTTTATAAATTCTATTTTTGTTTTTGCTGAGAGAGAGAGAGAGCATTATATATCTCCCACTTTTGATTTTTGGTGATTCAGGCTTTAACAACAAGATGGGCATGGTTAACTCATTACCTGAAGATATTGCTAAAGATCAGTAAGTTGTTTTTTTTATTTTTTTTGAGATTAGTATTGCAGAAGAATTTGCACTTGATTCCCTACTGTTCTTTAGTGTGTTGCAAATAATAATCCATTTTCTTTCAAAGAGAGAGAGAGAGGGATATGTGGTGACAGTTAATAATGTAATCGATAGGAGACATTTATCTAAGTGACATAATTTGTAAGCACCGTATAAACTGATGATTTTTTATACAGATTTTGCAGGTGGAACAAATTTTCTATGAATTTCTGCTTTTAGTAGAACACATCACTACTTAGATCCCCTTACCTTTGGAGGAAGATTTGTATAAGCTTTATTTTTAGGTTGTACTATTGCTATAGGTCCAGAGTTTGAAGACGAAACTAAATAAATATTTTATGTACTGGTATTTGGTTTTTTCTAGAAAAAAAGAAGATAATGCTTACATAGATAATGAAGCACTTGTTTTAGAAGTCTATTTAAAGTGAAGCTATATCTGACTGATTTATTTTGTTCCCCATCACCTTCCAGGGTAAATATGCTTTCCAAAGATACTATTTTGTTGAGGCGGCCTCCTGTCTCTCGTGCCATGTCATCTCATGAAGGATTATCGGAGCTAGTTTCTGATTCTGTCAGAGGGAAGAGTACGGCCGATGGCCCCACGGATGGTAATGGTACTGAACAACTATATTTCCTATTTTTACCTACTGGATGTCGTTGTAGTTGGGCATTTTAGTTCATCATATCATTGATGATACAACTATTAAGCTATGCTGGTAAGATTAGTTCGAATGACATTGTAGTGTGACGACTTAAGTACTTACATAGCTTATTGCATCATCACGTGGAATATTTCATGAGAAATTCATGAAAATGTTAATTTAAAATCATACATCAAATGTTTTATTTAAAAAAACGCATGAACTGGTCTTACAAAGCACTCTACTTAGTGTACATTAAAATTACTCGAAAGTTTTTAAAATGTCCGCTCTTATAGAAGGAAAATGACTGTAACTTAAACTTTAGAGATCTTCTATCATGACAATGACTGTCAATAGGGGATTTGAAGTGAAAGTTTGAATCATGTCTGTCTAGCAAAAACTAATTTTGGGCCTATAATTATACAGGAGCAAGATCAAGCCAGAGTACAGAAGTGTTGATAATGTCTGGAAAGAAGGAGATGAGATTTCGACGGACATCATCGGGAAGCGATGCAGACGTTTCAGATGCATCATTTATCGACATGCTGAAGAAGACAGCAGCCCCTGAAGCCCACTCGGCTGCGGCCAATCCGGAGCCAACGGATGGATCACAAGGGGGGAAAGGGGGGAAGAAGAAAGGAAAGAAGGGGCGGCAAATCGACCCGGCTTTGCTTGGCTTCAAAGTCACGAGCAACCGAATAATGATGGGCGAAATACAGCGGGTAGAGGATTGATTGTGAGATGTATAGATTTGTAAGTAGAGGCTGGGTGGAGGAAGAAAGTAGTGTACATGGTGGGAAATTCTTTTATTGATTTTCTCAGTGGGTTCCAGGATTAGGGTATAAAATTTTGTACAGACTTGCCCAAAATGAAAAATACAATTATACGAAGGTCTCTTTGTGGATGCATGAATTTTAAATTTGGAGGTCTCTAGAAATCATGTTTGAACCTAGGATAGGAGCCATGCTGGAGATATAGCATGAGCGTTCTCTTGGTGCCGTGGTTGGTGTTGCAGAAAGCCCTGCTCGGTATGGTAGAGCCACATACACTCATGTGGCGCACCCACTTGGGCTTGACATTGCGGCACTGATCGTCTCAACGTCCTAGTGTGACATGCAGTACAAATATGTGCATTGTGAGCAACGAACGAACACTGAGGCACCAATATTCAGCATTAACGTCGGGTTGGGAAGTCTCGCTGAAAGGAGGCCTAGGAGGACGAAAGCCTGAGCCCGATAAAGCCCAACCCCTATTGAGTGGGCCGAGGTTGGGCCCATAGGTTTGGACCTCAAGCTGACTTGTGGGTCAGTCTGAATTTTGGCTTAGCATCACGACATTAGTGAAAAATAATAAGCAAAGGTAATTAACAATTTTGGGGTTTGAATTTTGGGATCCCAATCGCTGATATCATAAATTTTAATTTTCGATCATTTAAACCTTGAATTAAGCTCTCTTAGCGATTTAAACCCGAGTGTTAAAAGAATCATTAACTCTACATTTGTCATGCATTCAAACTTTACTCGTGTTACTCATTTATTGGATGACCTTTTTCTCATTCTCTCTCTATGCGTGTGTTTGAACTAACTCATCATTTTCTAAAGAGAGAGAGAGAGAGGTCACTTAATGAGTGGACAACTAGTATAAAGTTAATAGTTTTTTTTAACCTCGAATTATAATTCACTAATGGAGCTTGGTTCAAAGTTTAAGTTGTCGAAAATTAAAATTTAGGGTTGATATCAACCGTCAAGATCTCAAAAATTCAGGATCCGAATTACTAATTACTCTAAAAATAATTTGAAACAACTCGTCCGTGGCCTGATTTTTCTATAGATTTCACTCCTAATCGATTTGTTGCCCAACCCAACATCATTACGGGCCTCAATTTGATCTTAGTATAATAATTTATACAAACGATTTTGAGTTTTAGACTCGAAATGAAAGTTCACCATTTGAAAATTAAATGAAAAATCTCTTTAAATAATCATACCCTTGAAGACTACTCACAAATATTGAACTATAATGGGGCTGGCAACACTTCAGGAACAAAGGCCATTGCCCTTTTGCTTTTCAAGTAATTTTCATCTAATTAATTTATTGTTATATATGATATATAATATAATATATCAATGGCAAAAATTCAAACATTATTCAATAGCATATTCAATTAATCACGTTAATTGTCTGATTAATTAGTGTTTTTTAATTAATCTCCTAATTAAAAGTAAATGTTAAGTCATCACTTTAAGGAAACAATTAATTATTGATTATTTAATTATTAATGAGATAATTGAATAATTAATTTGTGGGGAATAACTCCAAGTATAGAACACATGTTACAAAAATACTTGTGAATAAATTCATATTTAAATTTTTTAATTTTTGTTTTTTAGTCACAAGATGTTTGAATGTATTTTCTCAAGTAATTTGACTAATTAATTCAAACAATTAAAGTCTATGAAGGTAGACTTTATTTAAGACCTTTAGAAAAGTCTTTGTTTAGAGTCTACTATCCTTAATCTATTTCACATATCTTAATCAAGATGGTTTGCAATTTTTGAGCTAAGAACAAGTAAACATGTGATTAGATACATTTATCTTCTAATTTTATATTTTAATTTCATTTTTTGATGTGACATTTGTGTAATTAAGATAAATTATAAATAATTAAAATAAAATATTAATTAACACCAATTAATAATATAAGATTAGAGTATAAAATTATAAAGTAGAATTAACATTACTTATTAAATTACGGGTAAAGTGCAATTTATCACCTGAATTCAGGGGCTAGAGACAATTGTTTCTCGAAACTATTTTTTCCAGCAAAGTTGCCGTAATTTTTTTTCTTCTTATAATGGTCGTTTTAATCTACTCAGTTACCTTGAACCACTTGATTTTACTATCAATTTGAATATATATCTCAGTTTGACTGTTTTTCAGTTTTTGAAATCAATTATAATATCGAGTGTGCACGAAAAATCGAGTGCGTCAAACTGAACAGGGCATGTTCAGGTAACCATTACATTCGAAAAATATGAAACATTTGCCGAACTTTATCAAGGTGTGAGTAGATTTGCTAACGACTTAAAATATAAGGGCGGTTCTATTAGAAAAAATAAATTAGACTATAAATTATTCTTACACCTAAATTCATAGATTAAATTGCATTTTACACTTAATTATTTATCAAATTCATAAATTAATTATATTAATTCAAATTAGTTATTTAAAATCCAACCCACCAAAACAACAAAATAGCATAAAATCTTTACAAAAAATACCAATTCTATGCAAATTAATCACATAAAAATAAAAGAAAACTAAATAGTTAAATTGCAATTAAATAAATTAATTAGAGAATTTGATTGTCTTAATATTAATTATTAAGTTTATCTTAATTTAATATATTTTTTAATTAATTAAGCAACGTAATCCATTATGTCACACGTTTCTTGTGAAGGGTGATTATTTGTTAATTGATCTAACGTTAGACTAATTTAATGTAATTAGCCAATATTTAATAAAGTGGGATGAATTCAAATACTTACTCAATCACGTGGTTTGACCGATTGGGACACCTCATCAAGAAAGTTTTGGTTGGTCAACAACAACCAAAATATTCTAATATAAATTATTTTATTCGTTATTTATTAATTTCTTATTTTTATTTTTATACCATTTAATATTAATGTTAATCTTTTTAATTATCTCCTAATCTCATTTAATTTGTCATCTATTAATTGATACTAGCGTACCAACACGGGATAATACGTATCTCATTCATACTTTTCAAACGATGAAAAATTAACAAAACAACCACTTAATTATGGGATTAATGACAAGTTTGCTAACAAATAAAGCATTCAACTATAGGAAAATGAACAGAACAAACATCGTTGTCACGTTTTCGTTAAAAAATGTTTTCTTTTTGATACGGAACGTTATCTTTCTGCTACGGAAAGTAAATCCTTAGAATAGGATTAAAAAAATATTATTTTTTGCTATAAAAAGATTATTTTACTCAGAGGAAAGATGATTTTTCGTTATAGGAAGTGAGTCATTTTAATAGAATTTAGGAAATATGACTTTCCACAGCGGAAAGATTACTTTCTGCTAGAGGAAATATGACTTTCCAAAATCATATTAACTGAAAATCTTCCATTTTGATACCAAAATTAATTTCGAAGAACTTAACATTTCTAAAATTTGTTTTCCAGCGAGTTTTCTTAATGAATCGGAAACATGTTTAGCTTGGAAACAGTTAACTATAAATATTTCATTTTAATACTAAAATCGATTTTGAACAAATTAACTGAAAATCTTCCATTTTGAAAAGTCTTCTCGTTTTTAATGTTTCTTTCAACTGATTAATGATGATGTTTGTGTCATACATTTCCCATAATTGAATGTTTTATTTGTTAGCGAAAATTGTTCAGTAATTGACTTGTCATTGATATCATTACATTTAGGACAATTTACATCATCAACAACTAATAAAAGGACACGTTTCTTTCGAAGTTTTTCCAGTTACGTCAATGATACGTCTCCATTTTCTAGATTAATTACTCTTAATTCATTTCGATATTCCTTAGATAAAAGATCAACACATACTCGGAGAACTTCAAGTAGAATTCACTTCCATAGATAGAGGATTAATGCATACCTAATAAACAAACTTTGAAGATGAAATTTTCCCATAGAAGCAAGTGGAGGACAAAGATACATGTACACACAATTATTTACATAAAAGGACTCAAAAAGTTGGAACATGATGCATCAAAAGACCAAAGAGAAAGTAATGGAGGTGAAGAACAAGAAAAGTCATAGGCAACAAACGTATAAATAATGTACACTCAAAGTAGGGGGGAGGGTCGAAAACCATTGATCACAATCTTTAATTACTATTAATTAAAATTATTAATGATTATAACCTTTGCATTACTATCAAAATCAACTTTTCATGGCTATTTCAACTTATTTCATTATAATTTAATCAACTACAAATAAAAATTACTAAAATATAATAAAAGTCAATAATACAAAAATATGGAAATTCAATCAATAAGTTAATAGAAAGGTTTAAAAAAAAACAAAATATTTAAAACGATCAACTCTACAAACCAATGAGATGCCCACGAACCGTTCGATTTTTTTTTTTTTTTTTTTTTTATGGACAGTTGAGAAATATTTGATTTAAAGATGAATCTAGAATGTCGTTCACAAAATTCAAATTAAAAATAATTAAATTATTCATCCTTTTATATGTAGAGTTAAATTAAACACTTAGATTTAATAATTGGATCAAATTAAATTTGATTCTAATAATAATTTTCATATATATAATGAAATAAATTTAGAAAAATTAAACGATGCAATATATAAATTTTCGAATGTTTTTGGAAAATTAGCTTCTATAATTAAAAGAAAATAAAATTTTTCATCTTTTTATATACTAGTTATATTGGATAATTATTTTTTGTAAAATTTAGAACTGTGAATTTTTTTTGTTAATTCGCAGTTATTAAAATTCATAATTAAAAAAAATTGATTTTTCATAAATTTACTTAAAATTTGAATATTTTAGATATTAATACTTAAAAAAATTATTGTAAATTACAATTTTGATCATTATAATTTCAATTTTCTCGTGAATTTTTTTCAATAATTTAAAAAAATATGTCACGTCTAGATCTAAATTGCATCGAGTCAGCTATTGGTTTTGTTGCTCTCGACATGGAAATTGTTGCTTAGCCAAATCATGATTCACGTGACATATTTTTGGTTAAATTTATTGATAAAAATGGATAAAATGAAATCAAAGGTATAAGATCATAAATGAAAAATCAAAATTAACTGTAAATTACGAAAATAAAGAGTATAATTTAGGCAAAAACGTTACTTATCATATGTTATTTATGAATATTATAAATATTCTTCAAAGTTATGTGAGTGTCAACAAAGCCAAGCCAAATATAATCTTGATTAAATTATCTTTTAATTGACAAAATATATTTAAAAATAATATTTTGTTCGTCCTGTCTTTCCGTGCCGTCTACGTCTTATAACATGGGAGGATTTTGAAGAATTATCAGCAGCCCCTCCTTTAATGCTCTCTCTGTCTGTCAGTGTCCATTCCACTAGTTATATCATAACCTAATGAACCCTTCTCTCTTTTTTTAATAATCTCTCTCTGTCTTTCTCTCTCTAAAAATAATGGAGAGCTACCCGTTAATGTTCGGCAGTTCATCGTCTTCAACGCAGCTCCATTCTGCAGCTTCTCTGTCACTCCCCAACCTGGCAGATTCCGAAGCTTACAGTGGATACAGCAGAGCAAACAAAGGAAATGGGTTTTTAAGATCGATATCGGATGATCGGACGGAGATGGAGTTTTCTGGTGGTTCTGAGGCTATTAACAACAGGTTAGCGCCGGAGAATGATGATCCGGTGAAGAGAAAGGGTGAGAAGAAAATAAGAAACCCGAGATATGCCTTCCAAACCAGAAGCCAAGTTGACATACTTGATGATGGATATAGATGGCGAAAATATGGCCAGAAAGCTGTCAAGAACAACAAATTTCCCAGGTAACAATTCTAAATACCACCAATAATTTTCACTAACAATTAAAACACTCCATTATTAAAAATAAACAGAGCAAGTAACATTTTTTATTAAATAATATTATCTTTTTGTAACAAAAATTTAATTTTCTCCTGCAGAAAAGTAATTTTTTAAAATGACTTAAAAAATATTATTTTTTTCGTAGAAAATTCTATGTTTATACTGCTATTATTATTTTTTGTTTAGGAAACAAATTAAATAATGTTTCTACAAACATATATTTATTTTGGTTTTTCTTTCACAAACTATATACTTGTTATTAATTTTGAGTTTTATTAATCTTTGACGTTCTTGAGTGCAGAAGCTACTACAGATGCACTCATCAAGGCTGCAAGGTGAAAAAACAAGTTCAAAGATTAACGAAAGACGAGGGAGTTATCGTGACCACTTACGAAGGCGTACATTCGCATCCGATCGAGAAATCAACCGATAATTTTGAGCACATTTTAACCCAAATGCAAATCTTTACTACTGAGTAGTTCTTTTTAATTTCCCCAACAATTTGTAAATTATCTGCCTTTTGTATCGAATAAATAGAAATTAGTCTTGCACCTATCCTTCAATTTATACGTTACTCATCGATGTAATATCGTTATTTGGTTTGTTTGAGAGGGTTTAGTTTGATTCGATTTTCATCGGTTTTTCATTTGTCATGTCGAGAACCAAACAAAAATTTTCAGTACTTCAAAAAATTGAAAGACTCGAAAGGGTTAATGATGAGTCCAACAATCGTTTTGACCCCTACTAAAATCGTCTATTCGGTTCGGTTTGGTTTAATCGATCTGAACTCCACTACGAACAAAAAAATTAATTTTTAAAAATTTTATTCTTTTAAAACAAAATTGAGTTAAAAAAAAAGGAGATTAAATACTTAAAATACTATTTTCTAATCCATTTCTAAAACAAAATCAATTTCATCATAGAAACAAATAATCTATTATCAATAATTTATTAATTCTTTTTGTATGACAAACCTTTTTAATGCCTCATCTTCAAAAGCATAATTGATAATCAATCAATGAACAATATAATAATATTATGTAGACATTAATTTTATATTTTATATTTATGTAGCATTTATTGATTAACAGAATAATTATGATATATTATAAATAATTAATTATTTATACTAATTAACTGGTTGAACATGAATGTCACGTAATGATACGAGATTATAATATAAAATTAAAATATATACGTAATATCAATGACTATAGTAATAAGAGTAATATAATATTATATTATTAAGAGTAGTAGTATAGTATTAATTTCATTTATTTATATTAATTATAATAAAATCATAATTATATGTTTGGATAATTCCTTTATATAATAATTACAATATATTATAGATTATTAAAATAATAAATAAATAAAATAATTAATTTATATAATATTTATTATATATTATATATTATTAAAATAATAAATAAATAAAACTCCTCAGGAGAAAATAAGATCGGTTCATGGCGGAGAACTCCGTCCCTCAGTGGCCCAGTCTCTCCGTTTTCTCACTCTACAGACCACAGAAATTCTAGAGAGAGAGAGGGGGAGAGGGGAGCTTTCTTGTCAGGAAATCTGCCTCCGATTCCTAAACTGTATTCTTTTTTCGGGGATGTCCATGCCGATCCATTAGGCTGAATTGTCATTGCTTTTTCTTAGTGTATCGGAACTGTGGTTAGCGATGGCTCTTCCGATTGGGAAGCTCACTATTCTCGTTGGTGCAGGTCCGTATCATTCCTCCTACTTTCTCCGCTTAATGCATGCTTTTCCCGTTACGAACCATTCTCATTTTTTCTGGTGTTTTTTTCTTTCGTATTGTAGAAGTCAGCTAAATTTAATTTTAGCTCTCGGTGTCTGGGTTTAGTTTTGAATGTAGACATCTTAGTATTTTACAGTGAACTGTAATTTTTTTGTTAGGGAAATTTCTTGGTCTTTGCATTACTGGTTAGCATATGTACTGCTTGCTTTGTACAAAAATAACTGGGGGTTGGAATCTTAGCCGATTCATAGAATTTTGAAGATCGAAACATTTAGTTTCTAGTTTCTACGACTGTTATCAGGTAAAAAATTGATTTTTAAATAGATGTGATTAGTAGTTTTGATTCTCATTTTCAGGGATTATTGGATCAGTTCTTGCAAAAGAAGGCCGTATTTCAAATGTTTCTAATTATGTATCAGGTGCGTTCAAGGTAATCAATTGAAGCTAGAGCATATCTCGGGCAGTTCACCCTGTAAAGGCCAATAATGACACAGGTGTGGGTCCGACCCATATCAGTGGGGGTGCGTAATCCTACACTGCTTGGGAGAGTAGAAAATGCATGATTTATAAGTGGGGTTTCCCTCCTAACCTACTACAATGCATTTTGAGCTAACCGCAAGAACAAAATCGTGCGGATTTCAGCCCAAAGTGGACAATATTGTACTAAAAGCACTGAGGGATGTTAAAAATGGTATCAGAGCGAAATCCTAACCGGAAGTGTGGCCGACGAGGATGTCGGGTCCCCAAGGGGAGAGATTGTGGCAGCCCGCCTTGTAAAGGCCAAGAATGATCCAGGTGTGGATCCGACCCATATCAGTGGGAGAGCACAATCCCACATCACTTGAGAGAGTAGAAAATGCATGGTTTATTAGAAGGGTTCCCCTCTCTACTTAGTACAACGCGTTTTGGGCTAACCCTAAGAAAAAAATAGTGCGATCTTCGGCCCAAAACGCACAATATTGTACTGAGAGATGTTACAATATCTGTGGGTGCTTGAAGTCGAAATAATGTTGTGTGCTGCTCTTAATGTTGTTTGTTGTTATTAGCATCACATCATGACTTGCATGAAATTTCTTGATAGATATCCACATCTAACTGAGCACATTTGGATCCATAGCAAGTTACTTTGTTTATTCTTCCTTCTGGAGTATCCTATTTTAGTGTTCACATGTGTATTTTCTTTTACCCATTTTTTTCTCTTTTTCTTACTAGGAGTTGGAAGGGTTTCAGGTCTTATATGATGGAGTTATATTTTGTATTGTTCTTTTTATGTTGGTGTTTTGTGGGAGTAGACTTATGTTGTCATATCAATATTGATTTGTGATGAGAAGCCGGGATTGAGTCACATAGGTTGTTGTAAAGCTGTTTGTAGGTTTTTTTTTCCGTCAGTGAGTTCGATTCCTGGAACAGTGTCTATGTCTTGGGGAATGACAAATAATTTGAAGGAGTTTATTTTATCATGCTCATATTCAGCTGTACTCAAGTGTTTCAGTTTTTACAATGTGTTGAATATGTCTAGAGTGATGAGAGATGTGGTGAGATGCATGATAGAATTGTGAGGTGAAGAGTGCGAGAGAAAATAGAAAATCAGTGGCAATGTTATATCTAGATGACTAGAGAGGTAGCAAGACACATAATAGAATTGTAAGGTGAAGAAAAGGTGCGTGAGACAATAGAAATAGCAGTGCCAATGTTATAGAATGAGAAATATGTACCTCTTAAATGATTGACATTCGTCTGTGTTTTTTGTTTTTTCCTTTTAATATTATTTATAATTTTGAAAGATAATGGACTTTATTCTGAAAGAACCTTTAAGAGACTAGCTTTCTACATTCTTGTTTTGGGGTTTCATTATTTGGAGTTGTCAGCAGTCCATACCAGTTTGCGTTCTCCGTATTGATTTTAAACATAATATTAGTTGGTAAATTCCAAATGCAATAATTAAGTTCTTCTCATAGATGTTGTGAATGCAATTTATTTTGGATTTTATGACTTATTACAGTTCCACTTCTCTTCAACGTTCTCATTTTTTAACACCAGAATTTGCTTCTCATTTATCTTTTTTATGTCGGAAGAACATTCTAATCTTTTTGTTACTTGTCTTCCTTATTTCACAGTTGTTAAGTGGGCAAACTTTGTCAATGTTGACAATTATTCCCGCTCATCATCTCATAATCTCATACTTCCCTTTATTAAATAATGTCTTCTACTCACAGATCGTTTAGAAGCAACTTAAAAGAGATGACTCTACTCCATCAGTTAGCAAGCCGCACAATGACACTTTAATGGCCCAGGTTTGTTTATTGATCTAGATTTTCTATTGCAATGTGCTGCGTATGTGATTATTTAATGCTGTATCATTGGTTCTCAATGCTCTAAAAAGTGTGATGCATTTAAAGTTGAGGTTTTGATGAGTGATTGTGTTCTTGATCAAATCAAAGAAACTGATATTTTACCTGTTTAAGGGGACACTTTTTGCTTTTTAATTGGTATTATATTTAGTCCTAGGTGTACACCCCATTTTATTTTGTAAATGATTAAATGGAGTTTTAGAAACCGAGTATTATGTGATTTAGTGATAAAGTTAACCAAAGTTGAAATTCTTCTCATGCGATCTTTGTGCATTGGTGGAAATTCACCATTTTGAATATTAATTTTCATGGTACAATATTTATTTCTTCTCATGGTACAATATTTATTTTTTATTTATTCCTGAATGTATAAGTGAATGCTGATTTCATAGCTTTAAATTGAATTACCAGCTTGTATTTATGCTAATAACTGCCTAATTTGGTTGATATCTCTTTCTATATTCTTGGAAGGGTTCATCATTTTCATGTTACAGGCTAATAGCTTGCGTCATGAGCTGCAAATCCTAGCCTCAAGTCAACCACTTATGATTGTGACCACAAATGGAGCAGGTTTTAGCGTTTTTTTTTAAATTGTCTTCGGTGTAAATTGGATCTCTTTGTTCAACTGAAGGATTTATGCCAACTTAATTTAAGGACGCTAAACTTAAAATAATTAGTCAACTCAACCTTAAGTTATTTATTCACAGTTTTTCTAAAGCGTAAATGCCAGTGTTAGACCCAATGCAGGGTCTGATTGACTTTTCATGATGACAGATTATCCTTGCTTTCAAATTTTTTCCTTCGAAACATTTAATCTTAAAGTAAATATAGATGAGAATATTACAAAGGAGAATTGGAAGACGAGTAACTGAAGTGAAGTAAAATCTCATTGAAATGTAATTAGTCTTTTACAATTATTTACCCTCAATGAAACTAAAATACAACAGTTGTAAAATAACCTCCTATATTCTCCACATCAGCTTCTCCACGTCAGCTTCTCTAATAATCCCCCTCAAGACGGAGAGTAAATATTCAAAATACCCATCTTGCCAATGATAAAATGAAAAGAATTAGGATGCAGAGGTTTAGTAAACACATCTACCAATTGGAATTTTCAAGGACCATATAAAAATTTGATGCTGCCAAGTTGTAATGACTGACGAACAATATGACAATCAATTTTTATATGCTTCGTACGCTCGTGAAAAAAGAGATTAGCTGCAATATAAAGAGCAACTTGATTATCATAAAACATAATAGCTGTTTTAGACATATGATCAACAAAATCTTTCAACAGCGCTTGTATCTATATTATCTCACAAGTAGCCTGGGCCATAGCACGATATTCAGCTTCAGCAGTAAACCTTGAAACTGTCTGCTGCTTCTTAGACTTCCATGAAATTAAAGAATCACCAAGGAAAATACAAAATCCGGTAACAGACTTTCTGGATGTAGCACAAGATGCTTAATCCGTATCAACAAAAGCCTTCAAATGTAATTTAGAATTTGAAGGAAAAAAAATACCCTGTCCAGGAGTACCTTTCAAATAGTGAAGAACCCGATAAGCAGCTCGTAAATGATGCTATTTTGGTGAAGTAAGAAACTGACTCAGACGACCAACAGCATAAGAAATATCTGGTTTTCTAAAAGTAAGATATAGAAGTTTCCCAATTAGTCTCCTATAGACACTCGGATCATTTAACAAGGAATCTTCATCAGAAAATTTTAAATTTGGTTCCATAGGGATAGAAACAGGTTTACAACCCAAATACCCCGTGTCATTCAACAATTCCAGAGTATAATGGCGATGATTCAATATAATATCTATAGTGCTTCTTGCCACTTCCAATCCGAGAAAAAATGAAGATCCCCCAAATCCTTTAACCTAAATTTATCATTAAGCAGCTTCTTGATTGCTGTAATGTGAGCAATGGAGGTTCCAACAATGATCACATCATCAACATAAATCAAAATAGCAGTGAAACTGTCATTAGAAGACTGAACAAATAAGAAATGATCAACAGAAGATTGTTGAAAACCAAGATTAATAATAGCAGTGAAAAGTTTGAAAAACATTACCTATAAGCTTGTTTCAACCCATAAAGCGACTTATTGAGTTTACAAACTAATTGCTGCTCCCCCTGTTTAGAAACTCCAGAAACTATATAACCTTGTGGCAATTGCATGTATACTTCTTCATTCAAATCACCATGTAAAAATGCGTTATTAACATCTAACTGTGCTAAATGCCAGCCATGAATTGTAGCAAGGGATAACAACAGTTTGACAGTAACAAATTTAGTAACAGGAGAGAAAGTGTCTAGATAATCAATGCCTTCTTGTTGGGTATACCCTTTAGCCACCAATCTTGCTTTATACCTTTCAATGGTTCTATTGGCATTATGCTTAATATTGTATAGTCACACCCCTAAATTTTTGCCGTGCGGAATAGGGCGAATAGGTGTACGGCGCCGCGATCCCCAATCACGACCAGCCTTCCCCGATGCGCTTGCTCATTGCGAACACAAGAACACCTCACTCAAACGTTGCCTCCTCGCGATGAAACTAGATCTTTACGAGAGCCCCGCCCCCAACCCGCTCTTTCGATTCCAAATCAAAGAACCTAGGATACAATTCTTCCACTCGGATCACCACAACTGCTCAAGGAAGCTAAACCTCGCGCTTAGCTCTTCCCTTCGACTCAATTCTACTCAATTGATCGAATGCCTTGGCTTGGTGTCTCAAGGGTCTTATTTATAAGCAATAAACAACCCTAATTCAACTATAACTAGGAATCCTAATACAACCAAAACTATAACTAGGAATCCTACTACAACTAGAACTAGTAATCCTTGGGCAACTAGAACTAGGAATCCTAAAACCCATAAATTCCCAATTGGTCCGCTGGGTCCTGCGCCCAGTTGGCGCGCTGACGGCCCAGTCTGCTCGGCCCAGTCCCCGCTGCGCCCATCCTGCTCAATGGTTTCTCTGCCTGGCGCACGCGGTGTGCGTGGCCAGTCTGCTTAGTGCGCCCAACACACTGTTGCGAGGCTTCTCGGAAGCCTCCTTTCGGGCGTTGCGCCCGTTCACGCCTCTTGAGAAAGGGGGCGTGACATATACCCATTTACAGTCAATCGGCTGCTTTCCTGGAGGTAAATCAACCAAAGTCCAAGTAAGGTGATCCTCCAAAGCTTTAATTTCAACCCACCTAGCCTCTCGCCATTCAAGGGATTTCTCAGCTTGGTGATAGAATTTAGGTTCCAAATTGGAAGAAATTGCCAAAGTAAGATGTTTATAAGAATTGGACAATCTATGATCAGATAAAGAATTTGATAAAAGATGCTGAACAGATGAAAAAGTAGTACCAGAATTGCCACTAGCTAAAAAACAATGATAACCAGTGAGATAAGAAGGGAGTTTAGAAACTCGTTTAGAAGAAGTAATTGGTTTGTCACAAATATCAGAAGAAGTAGAAATTGGTGTTGTAGAATCTGGAATATTGGAAACAGGTTGAGAAAAAGAAAAAGGAACATCAGAATGTTTACCAAAATCTGATTTAAAGGGAAATATAATTTCATGAAAAATCACATTTCTGGAAACAAGAATTTTATTTGATTCGAAATCCAAAAGCTTGTATCCTTTGTGCCTTGCAGAATAACCAAGAAAAACACAAGATTTGGCTCTTGGACTAAATTTATCTCGAGTACTTCAAAGTAGATACAAAACACAAACAACGGAATACTTTGAAATGACCATATGAAGGAACTTTGGAATTTAATATTTCAAATGGAGTTTTATTTGTTAAAAGTTTGGAAGGAACTCTATTGGTCAAATAAACAGCAGTAAGAATACAATCTCCCCAAAATTTTAAAGAAATATGGGATTGAAAAAGAAGAGACCGAGCAACATTAAGAATGTGTTGATGTTTTCTTTGCACCACCGAATTTTGCTGTGGTGTTTTAATATAAGAGCAATAATGAATGATTCCTTTTGATTTATAAAAATCATCAATCGAAAATTCCAAAGAAGTATCGGTTCTAATACCTTTAATGGTCAAATTATATTGATTTTCAATCATCAAAACAAATTGAGGAATGATTTTAGTAACTTCGGATTTGTGTCTAAGAAGGTATGCCCAAGTTGCTCTACTGTGATAATCAACAATAATGAGAAAATAACGACAATCATCATGAGTATGAATATGAAAAGGACCCCATACATCACAATGAATAAGCTGAAAAAAATTGTCACAAAGATTGTTATGAGATACAAAAGGTAAATGTCTTTGTTCAGCTAGAGGACAAACAGTACAAAAAGAATTCTTTACAAAATGGAAATGTAATGAATCTTTTAGCACTTGAACTTTGATAGTCGAAGGATGACCAAGTCGGCAATGCCAAAGAAAGCTATCTGCCGAATTGACATTGCATATCCGCTTTTGAAAGAAAACATCAGAGACATGTGGATTGTGATGAAGAACACACAAATTTCCGATTCTATTACACATCCCAATCGTTTTTAGTGAAGATTGGTCCTGAATCAAACAGGAATCAATACGAAATGTGACAAAACAATTTAGTGCAGAAACTAATGCTCTAACATATAATAAGTTGAACCGAAAAGACGGAATGTATAGAACATCACGTAGAATTATATCATCGTTGAGCTTAACAATGCCTATTCATTCTATAAAAACTTTTGAATTATCAGGCCAAGTGACAAAATTAATATAGAGTGGAAAGGAATCAACAAAACAGTTAATGTCTGAGCAAACATGATGAGTTGCCCCTGTGTCTAATACCCAGTGCAACATATTTACTTTATCAGAATTTTGTAAAAAATTGAGAACAAAAGATAGACCTGTGAAATTGGATACAGAAGAATCACCAAGAGAAATCCCCCATGAATTAGAAGCTTGAACTGAGGTATTCTGCAACTGAGAACTTAAAAAAGCAATAAGTTGCCGACACTAATCAGAAGTGAGAGATGGAACATGATTCTTCTCTGTTGAAGCATCATTTTGAACTTTCACAAGATTAACTTCACTAATTCTCGAATTCCATTTGAAATTGTTTTTCTCCCTTGACTTATAACCCGGAGGAAAACAATGAATTTTATAACACTTATCAACAGTATGACCCGTTATTTTACAGTGAGTGCAGACTGGTTTATCTCGCCTTCCTCGGAATTCTTGTGGTTTATTGGACAAGAAAATCATTTTGTCATTCGCTTCAACTATTGGACTATTGACTAATCTTTGTCTTTCTTACTGGATTACCAAGGAAAATACTTTGCTCAAAGAGGGCAGTGGGTTTATCATCAATATTTGACTTCGGATTTGAGAAAAACTATCACTTAAACCCATCAACAAAAACTGCATAATGAATTCTTGTTGCTAATGTTCAATTAATATTCTGGCACCTCCACAAGAACAATTAGGTATAGATCTAAACTCTTGAAGTTCATCCCACAAAGTTTTGAACTTCATATAATATGAATTGACATCCATTGTTCCTTGAGTTAAAGAAACCAAAGAATTATGAATCTGATAAATTCTAAGCGCATTACCTTGATTAAACCTGTCATGGAGATCTTTCCAAACTGTCATTGAAGAGCTTAAGTAAAGTAAACTGTCGGCAATTTCCTTGACCACAGAGTTTATAATCCAGGATGTTATCATGCTATTACACCTATTCCAGATGTTAAATTTTGCATCGGACGGATCTGGACGTTGAATCGTTCCATTGACGAACTGTAACTTATTTTTGGCGTTGAGCGCCATAATCATTGCACGCTTCTATGTGTGATAGTTCGCTCCATTCATCAGATGCGACACCAAAACAAGACCAGGATGATCGGCATTATGTAAGAAGAACGGATCGCTAGGGTTTTCTAGCAAAGATCCAGAAGAAACAGGAAAGGTATTAGCTGAACTCCCTCTAGTTGAAGCAGTTGATTTGCCTTAACTCATTGTAAAAAAAATCAAAAAGTAATATGATGAGACTACTCAATAACGGAAGGACAAGGAATTGCTGCACTCCATCAAAAAAATCAACAATGGAGACTTACAGAGTGCTCTGATACCATATTACAAAGGATAATTGAAAGACGAGTAACTGAAGTGAAGTAAAATCTCACTGAAATATAATCAGTCTTTTACAATTATTTATACTCAATGAAACTAAAATACAGCAGTTGTAAAATAACTCCTATATTCTCCACATCAGCTTCTCCACTTCAGCTTCTCTAATAAAGAAATAGTATAATCAATTTTTATTTAGCAGCAATGCATATGTTTGCACGCAAATACGGAATTAACGAATATACTTAATAAAAATTTGCATCAAATGTCTGTTTAAGTTTTACAGCATTGAGTAACACTAAACCGCACGCTTGATAGTTACATTCTAGATTCATCTTACATCAGCTTCTCATTAGGATTCTTTGGTTTGTTTTCTCTTGGGGCAGGTACTCAGAGATATGGTGTAATAGTTGTTGTATTAGTAGCAGGATATGGCTGTCTGGTGGAAGGCAAGATCTTTTACTCTAACAAAAATTGCAAAGACTTAATTTTTTCTACTAGCTTTATTTGTTTACTATGTGAAAAATGAAAGCCATCTTATTTCTACTAAAAAATATATATGTTTTTTTTTTCTCTTTTCTTTTTGATGGGATTACAATCTAGGCAGCACTTTCATTACCATATCTATATATTAAAAGCTTTACGCTTATTTTCCCAGATCACCCTGAGATGGCAAGCCCACTAGATTACTAGAAAGTGAATAATTTAGTTTTTTTTAAGGAAAAATGTATTTAACATGTGTGGAATGTATGGTAAAAAATGTAAAACCTATTTCTTAGTTTCCCTTATCATCATCAATTCTACTTTCTCTAGGTAGTGTGCACTGATTTGTCTCTTATGTGTATTCAGGGTTGGAAACTTCCTGATTTGATGTTTGCAGCAAAGCGTAGTTTATCTGATGCTTGTGGCTCTATCGCTAAGCAGCTTGAGAGTGTTTACTCTTCAATAGCGGTAACTCGACCTTGTGTCTACAGCATTTTCCATTGTGTTTTCTTTCTAGATCAAAACACCTGCTTGAATGACTTAAACATAACATGGTATTGTAGATAGTAGTGAATTATGAAAATTTTATTGCTCTTCATTCACTTGGGTATACTTTTGTAATGGATCTTAGTTTTTTGCTTCCCTTTTTTCATCTGACAAATAAATGGGAGGTGACTAATGTTTCCACAATTATTTGTCCCTAGTGCGTCGTTATGAGTGGAGGAAAAATAGATATTTTGGGAAGGTTTATAGGAGGAAGGGTAAAGAGGGGAAGTATGTTTCGGAGTTGGCATGTTAGTTACGATTTGGTGTAGTGGAGAATCGTTGGAGAGGAGGTTGCTTTGCGAAGGGAATAAGGGAGAGGGTAGAGGCTTGGGAGAGGGTATTCTGCTGGATATTGAATTCTGTTCTTATGTTTTCTTTCCTTAGATTCCGAGTCTAATATTGTTCTTGACTTGTGGTATTTTAATCAAAGTTCTATCCCTCTTCCAGAGATGGTTAGCTAATTCCTGGGTGTTTTCTATTCGTTGTTCTTGTATTTCTTCATTGTGCTGGTTCAGCATCCATCAATCGTGCATTATAATTCTATATCTTGTTATATATTGGTAAATGCTATCAACTAAAGTAACGCTGGTTCAGTCTGTTGTTTTTCTGCATTACTGTTTCTTATCTAGGTCAGATATACTGATAGATGGCTTTTATTTTTCTGCTGTCGATTCCTCAGTCTAAGGTTTAAAAATATCTTCATGTTGTTAATTTTTTTGTTGAGCTTCCATTTAACCGATCATGAATCTGGGATTTTCTATTGTTTCTGTGTATATGTAGTTGTTACCATATTAATATGTTGCCTTTATCTTTTCAACAGGCAACATGGCACAATTTATCTTCAAGAATTGCTTCTGTTGATAGAAGTTTAGACGAGTGTAAAGAGCTTACTTGTGACACACAAGAGACGGTGCGTGGTTGTTTATTTTATTTATGCTTCTCATTTTACTTTACTCCATCATTGTGTGTATCTTCCAAGAAGGAGCTTACGTCTTTTCTCAAGATTTCAAATTGATATTTTAGTTTATAAAGTTGTTCAGGTTTCAGATCTACGAGGAAAGACCGACACTTTTGGCAGTGCTATTAGATCTGTTCATCATGCAGTCCGGACCCCTGGTTATGCATTTTAAAGATTTTGGTTTTGCATCAATTTGTTTCTGAGGCTTAGAAGAAGAATGCTGATTGTGTGTATTTTTTAGGAAACTAAAATTTGGAGAATTGAAGAGAAACAGGTATTCCTTGTGTTAGCTGCTTATTTTGCTTCATAGTTGTGATAGGAACTATAATATTATTGAAGAAATTTACACACTCACGCACACTTCTAGGCTTTCGAGACCCTGAAGTCTCCCTACACCATACTCATTCTTCTCCCCTCCATAACTATCTAATAACCTAATAATTATAATAATCACTCAACAGTTACAATACAATAATTATTTACTAATATTAATAAAAACTACTATTTATTAAATACTCCATCAAGTTGTAGCATTTCTTTTTTAGGATCGAACAAATGTAGGGGTGTGGAAGTTGTGTGATTATGCGTGGAGTTTGGAGAATGGCGGAACCACAGACCAAATTCAGGTATATAATATTTGGCTTCGAAATCCAATGTTTATCACCTGCTTTTTTATGCATATTTTTCCTGTGCCTCGTGATTTCGAGTCAATGTCCTGACAACTCCATAGTTTTAGTGCTTTAATTTTTTATATTCCTTTGGTTCGCTTGGTAATCAATGGAAAATCTTGTAGGCATCACCATCGAGTTCATCCAGTGGGTGGAAATGGTTCGATTCGATTCGATTTTTGGCTAAAATAGAACTAAACTGACTCGATTTGGTTTTGTAATTTTAAAACAGAAACCGAACCGTGGACAGCAACAAATCGAGTAGGAAACCAAACCTGAGTTTTGGTTTTCATCTGTTCCGTTTTTGGTTTTTGGTTTGGTTCGGTTTTTTTCTAAACTTTGAAATTTAGATATTTGGTTTTGGGCTCAATTTTATCGGATTTTAGGCTTAGTTTTTTGGGGTTTATTATGCTCCATTTTATGGGTTTAAAAGATACGTTTTAAGCCCCATATTATAGCTTTAAAACAATATCATTCAAATAATAATTTAATCAAACAATTATTTAATTCAGTAATGATTTAACCAATCTTAAAAAAAAAAGCCAAAACCAAGTAAACACCACGTTCCCAAAAGTTTCAACAAATATCTATAAAAACAATATTAAATAAAGATTTAATTATGCTAATAATCAAATATTTAATTATAACAACAATATAAGGCGGCCCAAAACCAAGAACATAAAGTCTCAAGCAAATATCTACAAAAAAATATAATTGATAAATTGAAAATCATAAAGTCCCAAGTAAACAAATAGGAACCGAACTTAAAACCGAACTGAGTCGGATCGATTTTGAAAAAGAAAAATATTTTTAATTAAATTGAAATTGGAATTAACTCAATTAGAGAAAAAAAATTGAAATTAAATTAGTGACGCAAGTAGGTTTTCAAGTTTAGTTTTATTTTCGGTTCGGTTCAGTTTTTCTCGATTTTTCTCACTTACAACCGAGAACCGAATGAAATGATCGGTTCGGTCCTATATTTTATTTTATTTTTATATCAAAATCGGACTGAACCGATAAAAAATAATCGGTTTGATTCGGTTATTTGGATTGAACCGAACCAATTTCCATCCCCAATCAAAGGTACAGATGTCTTTTGAATCATAATGTGTGTCGCACTAGTTATGTGCTAATTTTCTTTAGGCGTACAAAACATGGGGATTTCTCCAAAAGAGAACAAAACAAAAGCCCATGAGCATGTGGCTAAAGCCTTCCAAATAGGGAAAAATAAAAGAGAAAGGAAAACCATTTTGAAGAAGCTAGCGAGCGTATTACTATTACCATCCCAAGACTAGTACCAATAAGACATTTTAGTAGAAGATGATAACTTTTTAATAATGTGTTTTTGCTTCTGAATCCATGTTTTCCGACCTGACCCAAAACTCGCAAGGTAAGATAATAACAGTATGTGATCAAGTGGTAGCCCATATTCTAGCACATCTCAACCTCTCTGAATTAGCCTACCCAACTTTTGACCTTTTGTGATTCTTATGCTTTTCAATTACCACAAACAATCACAATGTCTGTCTGATCTGACACTTACTCAAAAATTTTCAAGATAATAAATTTTACGTTGAAAATTGATCATAATGTATGAATTTTTGGTCAATTAGTCTAATCGGCAAAATTGAGAATTTCCTAACGAAAAATTTATTTAATAAATAGAATCTATGAATTTATTTAGATTGGTAAACATTACTTGGTGATGTCCAGAATAAGTTGAAAGTTGGAGATGGATTAATTAAAATGTGATAAGTAAATTTGAAATAGGTGTATATTTGGATATTAAAGGAGGAGTTAGAAATGAGAAGATAAAAGAATTAAATAAAATGAAAGAATTAAGGAATGAATAAAATAAGAAGAAAAAGATGTAAGTTAAAGGAAAAAGTGAAGGGGTACGTGAGTTGCACCGCTGCTGTTTGTGAAAAATAAAGAGGGAAGGATTTTAAATGAATAAAATAAAAATGCAAGGAGAAGAGACTCGCAGTTATAACATGGAGAAGAAGAATAGGGTTTTTTTTTTTTCATTTTGCCCCTGTTCTCCTTCAGTCGACAAAGAGAAAACTTGGAGAGGGAGAGAGAGAGACCATTCGGCCGAGAGATCAGTTTCGAGTGACAATAGCGACGGGGCGACGAGGTCTGGCGATTCTGTTTGAGACGTTTCGAGTAGCGGTAACGCCTTTTGACCGGGAGCATTGTCGAACGCGGGTGGTCGCATAGTCTGTTCGGGCATTGCGGGTGTGAACGGTCGGAGTTGCCCAGTATGGGCAGCTGTGCGGTCCATCTTGGGTCTTCCGAGTAGTCTGAATGGTAGAGGCAGAACCGGGAAGCTCCACTTCGCCATTCTCCGATTTCGGTTGAGGTTCAGATGAGTTTGAGGATTTCGAGCAGGTTCCTACGGTTGCTGCTCCTTCGCAAACGAGGTATGACCGCAAACGAGGTAGGGGCTTTATACTAAGTTGCTTGCATCGCATATCATGGTTTTCAAAATAAAATCGTATTTTGTGGAATATGACACATGAAAAACCTGACGGGGGCTGTTCAACAGCACGTCAGCTTTTTATACTATATATGTACAAAAGTTTTACATGTTTACTTTTGTGCATTGGATTTCATGTTTTTATATAATGATTATAACCTGTTTGGGATGAATCCTCCTGATACTTTGGACAGTCTGGGTATCAAAGTATCAAGGGGATATCCCAATACATCTTCTGCTGCATAGAGATGTTTTGTTTGTGCGCTGTGTGAAATAGAAGACTTGGGAAGGTGATGATGCTTCCTTGGGTTGCAAATCCCTAAACCTGATCAGAGTGTATATATATATATATATATATAGGCAACCCGAGTGACGGGCCCGGTCTACGGACCGCCGTCATTTTTCTTCCTCTAGGCTCATGAGGTGTTGCCCATATCGAGGACCACCTTTCTGTGTATTTGTTCGAAGGAGTCCTTGAGTGACCCTCCTTTTTCACAGATTACGATTTCGGTATAAAACACGACGAGAGTATTTTAACCTATAGTTGTCTATGTATACAACCATGTTTTCTTAAATCTCGTCGGAGGCCTTTGGGCCTGATTTCCTTGAGACGAAAAAGATTTAAATGTTTTATTAAAACGTGCATAATTACCCGAAACTCATGGTTTTCAAGAAAAGGTAAAACAAGTTTTACACATACATAGTATTTTGTATAAATTTCCTATTAAGCTAGTCACTCACCCCACGACCCCCACCACTCAAAGTAAATGGAAGATTAACTAGACTTGCATGGATCAGATTGAAGACATTATTCCATTTCTTTTCGTTTCTTTAGTTGAACTCTTATTTATCAGTAAGCATAACAATGGACGACTAATTACTTTTAATTTGGATGACTGTAAAATCACTTAACTTGGTTGTTAGATTTTCTGGATTGTATGCACGGTATTTAATTGGACTTTTATGAAGACCGGGTTGTTTGGCCAGACATTTCTGTCCGGCCCGCCTCTGGGTTGTGACACTTACCCATTCTTTTTACAGCATGTTAATGGACTTTCTGAACCACACAATGGCTGGAACTTAACCAATAATGGCGGAGCTACGAGTTTCGGTCTATTTGAACTGAGATTTCTTGCCATTAGTGCTCCATTTTTGTCGAGAGCTAAAAGTGCTACAAATGCGATGCTATAGAAAACTCGATCAGGTACTCTACAATCTTGTAAATCTTCATCATTTATTTTTACACTCAAACTTTCGAGAGTATGATCAAAATCATTTTTACCCATTAGCGTCATCGTTATTGTTGAAAAGAAAGACACAGAATTGCTAATAACAATCAAAATCATTGCAATAATAACTGAGCACATCAAAAACGAAGAGTCATGCTCTTGCCCTTTAGAAATAGGCTTAATCGGTTCGAATTCGAATAAGGGCTTTTTTTCTGTATGTCGTCCCGCGAGCAAGGAGTGAGAGAACTCGAACCTAATATCATGTTTAAGGCCCAACCTAGTCCACCCTTTGCGAGCCTTCAACCACTAATGGCTCATCAGACAAAACTGATGGGTGAAACCAGGCCGGCCGGCTGGTCAGGCCCGATTCTGATCAGGCTAAAACAACAACAAAGTCAACACCATTAAATTTTGTGAAGATAGTTTATGATCATCGGTTCAATTGCGTCCATCCATTCAACCTTATTGCTTCATTGGCTTATCTACTTCAACTAATCCTCATTATTGAGGAGTATACTTCTCAATTCATTGCATATTAAAGGAAATTTAAATTGACACATTTTAAAAAGACATTGCATCCATGTGATAGGCTTCCGGGCCACCATATAACCTATTAATTTAGTCTCATTCAAATTTCAGCATTACAGAATTTAAATTTTGCGCTACGATATTTTACATACTTACATATTATAAATATTTAAAATAATTAATTAAATTTACAAACGAAATTTAAATTAAGGTCTCAATTATATAGAATGTCACTTTCGTAGAATGTGATATAAATTTTGTGCACATGAATCATGGAAAGTGACGTGACAACAACATTCCCTCCTACCTTATTAAATGCCATCTTCATTTTCATGTTATTTTATTTTTGCAAACCATCTCATTTAACCTTAAAGTGATCCCAAATAAGAACACTAAGATCATTTTGTAGTTTTTTTCTTTTTCTTTTTTTTTCGATACGAGACTTCTAGTTCGTCACACTTGTTTCTCTACTTTTTTCTAGGTTCGATAAAACGTAAAATTCAAATAAATAAAAAAATTAATCTTAGTCGATCGAAATGTGATGGAACAATGACCGAGCTTTACACTAAACTCAGATATGCCGTAATTCATTGATAGAAAGATTATCGAATATCATAAAATTAAACTAATAAATAAATTACACAAATTATGTAGTAATTAATTTTTAAATTCTATTCTGACAAACAATTTTCGTTAATAAATAAAACACTCAACTTTGAGAAATAAACGGAACAAACAAAGTTGTTACGTTTTCTATTAAAAAAACGTTTTCTTTCCACTGCAGAACATTGTCTTTCTGCTTTGAAACATTGTTTTTTTTTACAGCATAACGTTGTCTTTCTGATGCAAAAAATGAGTAATTGAAATAGAACTCAGGAAAGATTACTTTCCGCAGCGGAAAGACAACAAAACACCTGCGGAAAGATTACTTTACTCTGCAAAAAGTGAGACAATGGTGATGAGAACTGGACAACGACGACAGACCAAAAATAGGAAAGAGAAGATGGTGATAATAATTAGACAAATGAAATCGAGAAGAAGAGGATGAGATACCAGAAGATATTCGAAAAATTGAAAACATGATAATTGTTTTTGGGTTTTTTGTTCAATATTTATGGGCTTTTGTCATCATCTTCGGGATAAAATTACTTCAATTAATGCGATTTTAATATAAAATTGAAGTAGAATTATAATTATAATTGCAGAGCAGTAATGTTTTGGCATCGTTTTTACGATAATGTTTCTTTCAACAAGTTAACGGCGATGTTTACGTCATTTGTTTTTCATAATTGAGTGTATTATTTGTTTGCAAAATTTGTTCAGTGATTAATTTGTCATTGATTCTATAATTCAGTGGTTGTTTTGTTAATTTCCAAAAAAAAAAAAAAAAAAAAAAGGAAACATGCTATTGCGCAGACAGCGGGCGAAGAAACGGGATCGGGGTTATCCCGTGTGATGAGGACTACCGTGGGCTCTCGTCTGTGGGCCCCACATAATTGAGAATCGTTTCTCAAATATAGATGTAGGGCCACGTGTCATTAAAGCTGACGTTGATATGTGTTTGCCCTGAATTGGCAAATGAAATCTGACTAAGCATCGTGGGACCCATCTTCATTCAATGTTGACCGTTGGATGGACTGTGACGTTGCCTGGTACCAAATTCACAGCTAAGAAATAGATTCTCTCTGTATTCCTCCTTTTCCATACATAAAAATAAAAATAAGAGTAAAATATATTTTTAGTCCTTATATTTTAGGTTATATTTACTTTAGTCATTCTAGTTTTATTTTTATTGCTACAAGACCCTCAAAATTTTAGTCTCGTTATTTATTTATATTATTTAAAGTGTAAAAGAGTAATTTAAACTTTAATGTTAGAGATTAAATTTTAAATTATTTTTTCAACAATTTGAATATCTATCTTCTAGTCAATACCAATTTAAACATTGTATCGGTTAAATTCAGCATGTTTATACCACATCTTCAACTAAATAAGGTATTTTAATCCTATTTCTATTTACTTTTGTGATTTTTAATCTGATTTCAAACTCTGTCAATCTCTTATTTAACGATTTCAAATTTTGTCAATATAGTTCAAAACAGGGATAAAATACCTTATTAAATGAAAAATATGGTATTCACGTGTTGGATTTTACGATAAACTGATGACAAAGTCTAAATTTTGATAGTTAGAAGGCAGATGTTTGATCTGTTAGAAAAATGATTTAAGATTTAATATGTAAATGATCTCAAATGTTAATGTTTAAATTGCATTTTATCCTTAATAATAATACTTAATTATAATAAATTTCTTTATTTTTAATTTAGATAACGACCATGATAAGATTCGATTTATTCTAACTACGTGCTTTGATTTTTATAAATATGTGACATAAAGAAAATAATTTTTGCGTGACTTTTTTCGTTTCATTTAATGATGAAAATCAATTGGAGAACTATTTAAAAACATAATTAAAATTATAAAAACTTTAATGAGAAATTAAATTGCAATGTTTAAATTGAAAAGACCTCTAAAAATAATAATCAAATTAAAAATTAAAAATGAACGGAACTAATCCCACTTTAATGATCTCGTTAAATAATTCTTTAGTTTATCTTAACTAACATATTATCTATTTATACTTTATAATTAAAGGCCCTCTCATGTCAAAAGTTTGCTTCTTGAATGTCCAACTTAGTGATCAAACCAAATTTGTTTTGATCACGTTTTAACGCAAAATATATTAGATCGAACATCTATGGAATTTCAACTTTCAAACTAGTCGTAACTATTAAACCTCTCAATTTTGTCAAAGTTTAATAGAAACCAATTTGTTAATGAAAAACCAAACCATATTATCAATTTGTTCGATTCGGCTATGCTTGTTTCACTTCTAGTTGAATCTTAGCGTTAAAAATTAAACATTTCATTAAGTCCGCGACTTTAACTAGATGATGAAATGACTGTGATAGACCTTATTAAAGGGGAAGGGGAGATAATTAGGATATCTAACTTTTTCATGTGATTATATAAATTCAATGTGCTAATATAAGCAATTAAAATAAGCATAAAAGTTAGGAGTTAAAGGGAAGAGAAGTGAGACCAATTTGGTAAGGTGGTTTGGCCAACATTTCCACCGTCCACGCTTCAAGGCTTCCTCTTGAAGTTTCCTTAAGCCAATAACCTCCCTGATTATTGTTGATTGAACTCTATGGACATCAATTAAACCTTTACAGACTATTCCAGAGTGTCACCATTTTCTCTTTGACTATTCCGGAGCGTCACCCGTATCTCATCACTAAAGAACAAGGATTGGAATGAAAATTACAACTTGAATGCCTGACTCTCAAAGGTATAAACTCTCAATTTAAGAAATAAGATAGTTAGACCTATGCACTAATTTAGAAGAGAAATTTTAATATCCCGAATTTTCATGATATAATAAATAAGCCTAAATTAGAAGTTAATTACGAATATTCGGTTAATTGAATATTCATCGGGATATTACCAAGGACAAACCTCATCATTTTTCTGTCCTTATGAATATTATGAATTTCATAAAAACAAATACGTTATATAACGAGACAATATTTATTAGAATTATACAACATAAATAATTGAGACTAAGATGTAAAATATAATTAGGGATGAAACGATAAAGAAGAGTATACTGATTAATAATGGGGTATTCTAAAGCTAATTAATAGATTAGATTAAATTTAATAAATTAAATTTAATTAGATTAAAATGAGATTAGAAATTAGGGATATGAGTAATGGGGGAATTAGAAAATTAAATGCTGATTTGGGGAAAGAGGACAGGTTCATGTCAGAACCGGTTCAGCCTTCAATTGGTTTGGCTCATCTAAAAGGGGGGAAGGAATTTGGCCTTCAGCCATTCCTTCCAGAGAAAGGGAAAAATTGCGAGAGAGAGGGAGATTGAGCTGGGAGAGGGAGAACGAGCGAGGGAGCGAGCGCTCGACCGACGGTGAGCTCGGGCTCGAGCTACGACTGCCGGCAAGCTGCCGCGACGGCAACGTGCCACGAACGGCGCGGGACGAATCGCAGCTAGGGCTCTGATTTTAGTTTCGCGGAATGAATCGGAGTGACTTCAAATCATGGTATGTTACGATTTTTCCGATTCAATGTTGATTTTCTAGTTACCGTCGCCAATGAAATGGCGACGAGGGGTTCGGCGATGGAGAGGCTGCAATTTGCTAGCCTCGGGTCGACTCCGATAGGGTACTCCGACCCGGAGTGGCCGAACCCGGTATGCCCCATTTTGGCCCAAATTGCTGTCTGCCACGCAGACAACACCCTCCCACGTTCTCCCAACACTGCATAGCACTAACAGTATGGAGAACAAATTATCAGAGTATAGAATACTCTATCAACTGAAAATGGGCAGACTGTGAATGTGGGCGTGCAAGTGAGAGTATGGTTCATATATTTGTTTAGTAATATACTGGGAGTGGAGTGTGTGCTAGAGAATATTCTGGCAGAAATTATGGGTGATAAAGAGGAGAGAAAATGGGGCGAATGGGGGCTGGATACTCTCAGGTATGAGAGTATATGCACTCTGCCCTCTCTTTTGGCAGAGTGTGGTACTTTGGGTGCTGCAAAATAGAGAAAATGTGAGCTTGAGTGAGTGCTAGGAATAGAAGAGTGTTGTGTGATTTCTTCCAATAACTTGATTGAGTAATGTGAAGAAGAAAACCACCATGAGCTGAGGAATTCAAATAGGAATTGCTGTCTATAATCGATTTCTTCACATAGGGTAAGGAATTGTGAGTCTTGGCATTTCAAAGCCCTATCCACAAGTAGTCTTGTATGCTTGTTGATTAAAAAGATTATGCTTATCTTCCTTGATTGAATGTTAGATATTTTATAGAGTTATACTCGCTTAGCTTCTTGTATGGTTATTTATTCTTGCTTCCTTAACTTCAATTCTTGATTGCTTTTATTTATTGCATGTAACTCCGTTTGGAGTTTGGGACTGGTTAGGATTAGATGTTTAATTGTTATATCTTTATTGTTATACTCATGCTAATATCAAGCTTAAATGCCTTTACTTTTATTCTCATTGTTAATATATAAAGCATGTACGTATGTTTTATGTCGCTGCTATATTAGTATTCATTAAAGATTGTGGAGCACGTTTTAACTGCTTAATTTCACTGCTGTTTCGCTGCTATTCCGTTGCTATTTTTCGTCAATTTCGAAGCATGATTAGTATGTTTTAATTGTTGAATTCGCTGTAGGATTAGCTGTTGTTTCGTATTTAATTTTTGTCAATTCCAAAGCATGTTTAGCACGTTTTGAATGCTTAAATTTACTGTTAGATCGCTGCTGTTCCGTAGTTCTTTTCCGTCAATTTCAAAGCATGTTTAGCATGTTTTACTTGCTTGAATTCGCTGTGGAATACGTTGCTGTTCTGTATTTAATTTCCTTCAATTCCGAAGTATGTTGGCATGTTTTATTCGCTATTTAGTTGTTGTATAGTCGGCCACTGTTTCGTAATTGATTTTCTGTAAATCTTAGAGTATATTAGCATGTTCAATTATCGTAGATTCATTGTGATTTCATGGCTGTTCCATGTTTAAATTCTATTAATTCCGAAGCATGTTAGTATGTTTTAATTACTGAAAATGTAATGTTATTTCACTGCTATCCCGTAGTTATATTTAATCAATTTCGACGCATGTTTGTTCGTGTTTGTTGTCATATAGTTCGTAATTTACCGTCAATTTGTCAAGCATGTACGCTCGTTTTATATAGTTGCCATATTAGCATGTCTTGTTCGTTGTTACTAGTTATTATTTCTAGTTCCCCTTCAAAGCAGGATAATTGTTCTAAGATATCATTAGTTCGTTATTAAAGATGAAATTCTATTGGTGTGTGAAGTGTTTCAGTGTTCTGGAGGTGCTAGTTGAATTGTTGTTCTTCTATTGTTAGCTTCCATAGGTTTTGATATTCGTTGCCGTGGTTGTTGAATGTTTTAAATGAAGTGAGTGTATTTCCGTGATTGTTGTCATAGTGCATTCCTTGATGAATTGGGTTGTAGTTCAAATCTTAATGATTGTTTGAAGTGATTGTTTGTATGGGATAATCCTTTGAATTATCGAATGTTTGCTAGTATAGATTTGCTTACTAGAGTCGCTAAGTTAAACGTTCATGGTCTTAGAAACCCTTAAGAGATACCACACCCAGGTTGGTATTCATGATGTGAGCTAAAATAAGTAATAATGTACGTAAGGGAATTAGTGGCTAGGTAAATGGTTCGGATCTAAACGGTAGACTCGGTAAACCAAATTAAGATCTTCCCGTCCATGGTATAGATAAGCTTGTCTACTATATGGTGTTAGATGCCGAGTTTTCCCCCATTGCCTATAGGGTGCCCTAGTCTCCTAACTCGAGACTCGAGTATGATATATGTAACAATGAGTAAAGAACAATTGGGCGAATCTCATTCCGACATAATGAGTTAGAGGCATTCTTGTTGTGTTTTCAATTCCTTACTAAGCCTTTTTTGGGCTTACAATTTACTTGTAGTGTAGGTGCTCGTGATGATATGATTTATTTAAAGAGGAGCGGTTGATGAGGGATTTACACGGTCAAGCAATGTGGATGGCAAGGCTAAAGGTTAAAGATTTAAAAGTTCAAGACTAAAGGTTAAATATTTAATGGTAAATATCAAATGACGAAAGAGTAATTAGTTTTGTAAATATAAATGTAATTTAGTTAATTCTAAAATAGTTTTATTTAAGCTTCCGCTACGTTTTAAAGAAAATTATTTATACTCATATATTTCCATGGTTTAAGTAATGAGTATAAGGGAAAGAATTTAATGGTTCGGTTTTTAGAATAAGAAGACTCTGATTTCAATTAATGACATTTTAAGTTATTGTTTTAAATTTATCATATTTTTTTAAAAGAAAAAGAAAAAAAAAACTGGGTCATTACAGAAATATCGTGTAATGATTTTAGCAACACTTTGATACAATTTCTCTTCCTTATTTTCAGCAATGGCTGGTGCTTTTATTTATAATTTCTTATGAGCGGTCAACCACATAACTCTTCTGGTCGAATGTTTCCTCACTGTTGCATACTGTTGCATTGTTACCATTATGATCCGGATTGACCGCCCTTTGCTTCGGTTGACTGCTCTAATGCAACTCAAGAAACTATCTAGACTCTGTCCAATTTTTGGTCAATCGTCTTTCATCCCAGTTGACCGCTAGTTTGCATTTTAGCATTTATTGAGCAATTTGTAATTATTTAGGTCATCAGGGCTTCTTGTTCGGTCGACCGCTCTTCTGATGTTCGGCTCTCTATAGTAATCTAGTTGACTGCCCTTTTACACAAGTCGACATCTACTCTGTGTTTTGCACATTTTCAAGCTTCTAAGTCCCAATAATAAAACTAAGCTACATGAACTTAGACAAACATATTAGTAAACATTAATACCCGTACTAAGAGTATTTCCAATAAAGATCAAAGATATAATAAATGATAAACAATTTATCCAACTTATAAATAACTTTTAATCAAATTAATCATTCCTCATCAAAACAATTAAGCCTAATGTCTATTAGGTTAACAAATGAGTTTGACCATAAAGTTGTATGATATAACATCACATATAATCTATAGTTGTAGTTTTTCAATACAATTAATATAAAATTTTAATCCATGTTAATAATAAGAGAATATGGTGAATCAATAAATGGTTAAGTTGCTCTAAATTTTTAGTTTAAGTTGGTGGCGATTGGTATGTATATATAATTATCGATAAGGTAAGTTGCTTCATAACATTCCACTATCGACTTATTTAATTGATGGGTTCTATCTCACTTAAAATGTGGCCTCATCACATGTGTAAAGAGAACAAGTGATTTTTTGTTTTTCTTGATCTTTGGTTGTGAGGTCGAACAATAAGTTTTTCTCTATTTCTGCCCAAACATTTTTGTGAAGTGCTTTAAAATTCTACTAATTTTGTTTTTTAAATAATCTTATTCGCTCGAGTTGTGCTCACCAGTCATTTTGGCAAGATCGATCTATTTTTCTGTAGTTTGTTGCTAATGTTGATTCTCTCTTGTTTATTTCAAAAAGGATTATCTTATGTAGTAGTTACTTTGCAATGGAAGACAAATGAAGACTTTGATTTTGTCGTTGACAAACCTCATTACAATTTTGTCTCGTTATTTCTTCTTTAATTTACGACACAGTTAATTACCATAATAATTCATTTTAACCATATAAAGAGGGGAAAAAAGCATTTATCCTTCGCATAATCAATTTTTCAGATTATTTTTTCAAACATTATTACATACATACAAATAAATAAAAAAACATTCAGTACAATCTATGTCAAACAAATTATCATGACTTGTAGGCGGGCCTAACATAAATGTTGGATTGAATGACTCGATTCTCGTAGAGAACCTAATTGTCAAATCTAAATTTTGGTTTGCGGCGAAAGACTTAGCAAAAATCAAAGGTCATTGCACACACCAGATAAGTCGAGGTTTGTATAGTGATCACCGAAAAATAAAGATTGTGCAATACAATATAAAAATGAAATTTTGTGCAGGAATGCAAAATTAAACAACATTATTCACTCAATTCTATAGGCAACAAATAACAAGAAATTCTCACAAAGGGAAAGAAATAGAACACTAAAAAGTAATTGCGTAAAAAAGGTCTTCACCACGATTGCTACTCCTGGTTGCTTCGATTCTTACTTGGGAAGAAGATGGTTGTTGAGATGAACGACTAACTTAATAAGTGTAACGGCTCGCGTTATAAAACCATTTTCTTTCTTTCATTTTTTGCCATAATTTTTTTTTCTTTTATTCATTTAAAAATGTGTATTAATACAGTAAATCAGAGTTTAAGCGGAATAAATTCAAATCATAGTTTTTACATAATTTAAACGGCAGTCCATAGTTTACAAACATTTATTGAAATAAAAACATAATTAATTATTTAAAACAAAATGTTTATTTTTCTTGAGCTATAATTTAATAGGTTGAATCCGGCTAATAACCCAAGATCTCAACAGACAATGCCTCCTCCTCCTCGTCAATAACATTAAGTTCATTACCTGCATCATAGGCAATACCATGAGCCTAGGGCTCAGCAAGAAATAGAATGTATGTAATGTACATGCTATGCTTATGCAGTCTGTCTCAGAGAAGAACCGATCTCCTCTTCTTTTCATTTTAGTTTCACTTAACAGTCCAGATGTATGAGATTTATCAGTCTAGGAAGATAGGATACATCATATTGTCTTGTGGCTTAACCGTCACTCCAACGAGGAGATACATCCATTAGAGGTGTCACCACCATTAACCATCACCTACTTTTCCCAATCTCATACACCTATTTACGTTTGTTGGTTCATTTCATTTATCATGCCATGCATATGTTAGCAGTTTCATAAATCCGATCATGATACATGAATGCCATAGTTTATAACAGCAGCATATAAAAAGAATTAAAACAAATCAATAAATATGACAAGAAAATATTGAAACAATTACTATATCCATGCTCAGCGTAACATTTTATTATTTTCACACATTTTCTCCGTAATTTTGTGCATTATAACAATATTTTCAAGTATATCCATTATTCTACCAGTAATTTCAATAATAATTTTAACAATAATTGACAGTAAATAAAGCATAAAAATAATGTCGTGATGCATGGTCTTCACTGGCCACTGCATCCTATTTCTGACTTCGTAAAAAATTTCCTGCGATTGAATTTCCCAAAGAGTAACTTCTTCCAATCTACCCAAGTAATTCCTCCTCCACACTTTCACTTTTCTCCTTCTTCTTCGATTTCTCTCTTGATTTGCATTTTCCTTCAATTCAAAGCCTCTATTTATAGGCAAGAAAAGAAAGAATATGCCAAGAAATATTCTGGAATATGCTAACAAATATTTTGCCATGGAATATGTCAAAGAATAATCTGTCAAGGAATATTCTTTTCATTAATTTTAATTAATCAATTCCTTTAATTTACACTTCTTCCAATTTAATTTCATAGTTTAATTAATCTAAAATCTCCACTTAATAAATTCCATAAACATCTAAATAATCCCTTATCAAATTCTTTACACCCAATTGATTTTTCAATTTTCTTTACTTAATTCCATTTACGGAAAATCAAGATATTATATTTCAAACTAAAATCATTCAAAATTTCCAAAATTCATAAATATTATTATTCATAATCTCAATTTAATTCCGAGATATTACAATAGGAGACCTATAGTATATTCTAATGCATGAGAAACTGATTTTATTATTTTGCTTAAAACATGAGTCGATAAAAATGCAATTCATGGGTTTTCATTCTTCAAAACTTTTTACCGTTTTTAAGAAATTGGCTCCATGAGCGACTAGTGGGGCATGCATAGAAAACATGGCCGCATACATTGACAATTATAAATGAAATATGTCTCTACTGTTTTCCAAAAAACTATTCCAGTGAAAATGAGGTTACTTACAGACCCCGACACATCGATTGCCTATAATGAGGCAGAAAGAAGGGACTATCTGATGACCAGTCAACATGTATTGATCATGAAAACAAACACCCCAACTAGGTTTAGAGATTTGAACCTAAGGATATGTCATCACTTTCTATTGCCCAATCGTGTCATATAAACAAAATACTTTCATGCAGCATAAGGCGAATCGAGACAACATCATGTTTTTTGGCCCCAATATTACCCAAAACAACATGAGGTCCAACCAACCACACATGCATATGCATCAATATAAATGAAAGACTATGCACGTGTAAAGTAAACGCGTAAACTGACGTACATATAGTGTAAAAAATAACATGCTGTTAGATATAATATGTCGAGTTTTATGTGTGATAGTACAAAAAATAAAGGTTTTGAAAACCATCATGCCTATGCAGTAAAATATAGAAATCTCTAGCTTAATGACTATTGCCCATTTTATCCGCTAGAGTAACTACTTATGGGTTAGGTTCGAAATCTATGAAATTGGAACCCATAACAAGACTAATGTTAGCCTCTTTCACAACAATAAGAAAAGATGAATGGATCCTATACCAAGACCAAGAAGCCAAACCAAAGGATTAACAACCCAAAATCCCAATGAAATTCATTGTTTGGTTGACCAAGACTCTACAGAGGTCGACCTAGTAGTTGACCAGACCCTATAGCGGTCGATTATGGCTTTGCAGCGATCGACAAGACCTTACAGCGATTGACCTAACCCTACTGCGGTTGACTTGAGCAGTCGACGAGGCGCCCACAGCGGCCGAGTAGCACACGGCAGCAGCAACAACCCATGCAGTCGACCTGAGTCCTATTGTGGGTGAAAACTCTCCTCTTTTTGCCTTTTTTCTTACCACCGTTTAGTTTAAAATCATGCATAAACTATAAATTCACCAAAAAAATGTGAAAAAAACAAAGGATCTAGAGTTCTCAAGCTCGAATCCGATTATGACATATAATAGAATTTTAAATAGGGAAACCAAGATTAGAAATCGACGTACCCTTGAAGAACCTTTACCAAACTTGTACATAGAAACATCACGAACACGAATCTAGCGTCAGAAACTCACTGTCGCGCGATCTCTCTCTCTCTCTCTCTCTCTCTCTCTCTCTCTCTCTCTCTCTCTCTCTC
>CM039474.1:338771-454223 GCA_022433065.1 Begonia loranthoides
TGGAGACGAGATATTTTGGTGTCATCAATGGAACCATATCATTGTCGACTTTATTTCAAAAAATGGAAATGCCATATTGGATTTGAGATATTTTTAAAGATTCGTATAACCTCTTTTATACATTTTAATTTTAAGAAACATATATTTAAGGCTCTCTTTTGGTCTTAGTTTCTTCTTTGCGTTATTCGAGATCAACTTGTTTGTGTTCATTCAAATTGTTGTAATTCGTTAATGTTCAACTACGTGCAAATTTCGGTTAAAAGGTCAAACTAGTAAGAATTGTGAGTTACCGTGTGATTAAATATGAGGGAATAATATTCGGTAAACCAAGGTTATCACGGGTCGAGTTTTGGATAATGTTTGGATTTCTAACTAATTAGAATTCAAAATTTTTCTCTCTCTCTCTCTCTGGGTTTGGCAATTCCTTCCTTCTTAATAAATTTATTATTATTATTATTACTATTAGTAAAAATTTTGAATTCTAATTAGTTAGAAATCCAAACATTATCCAAAACTCGACCCGTGATAACCTTGGTTTACCGAATATTATTCCCTCATATTTAATCACACGGTAACTCACAATTCTTACTAGTTTGACCTTTTAACCGAAATTTGCACGTAGTTGAACATTAACGAATTACAACAATTTGAATGAACACAAACAAGTTGATCTCGAATAACGCAAAGAAGAAACTAAGACCAAAAGAGAGCCTTAAATATATGTTTCTTAAAATTAAAATGTATAAAAGAGGTTATACGAATCTTTAAAAATATCTCAAATCCAATATGGCATTTCCATTTTTTGAAATAAAGTCGACAATGATATGGTTCCATTGATGACACCAAAATATCTCGTCTCCATTGATACATCTCTTAACGTCGATTGTAACAAATTAACAATAAAATATTTAAAGAAGAATAAGATGTTATGTGTCATTTAACTTATCTATGTTCAACCTTTAGCTATGCATGTTGTATTTAGACTCTTTTATTTACTATGTTATATCCTTAAGTGTTGTTATGGCTTTTGACTAATTGTGATTAACTCATCGGATATGGTTGTCTTAACCATGGTTGGGTCAGAAGCAGCCATAATCGGGTTTTTTAACTTAACTTCTTAAAGAAGTCACCATTAACGAGAGAGACGGTAAGTAGGGTGTAGAAAAGAGCTACAATTGGAGTTCTTTCTTGCTTTGGGGTTCGACGTAAAGAAGAAAGGTGAGGGAACAGGGTAGTGAGAGGGCTGGAGAAGGGCTTGATCTCATGAGGAGGGATCAAACTCACGAGAAAATTGTAAACTTGGCATTTAGGTCGTAACACTTGAATTAAATAAAAGAAAATTAACGACCGTATAATTCAAAACTTTTGATGAATGATCAAATTATTTTCAAGAAAAATAAATAAATAAACGTTTTGCACGTTTTCAAAGAATTTTGACATAGACAGTAAGACGTGCCATGACAATAATGTGTATGAATAATCATGCATGCACATACGAATGCATGCACATGTTAAAGTGTTACCGTTGTTATAAATGAACTAATAAAGGAAGCAATCCGTTCGGTCAGAGATTGTTATAGATGATGATGAGAGAAGCAACTTTAGACTTCTTAAGATATTTTATCTGATGATAAATCAGATTATATAATATATTAATTACGTCTAAATCGAGAAGAAAAAAGAAAAAATTACTTGTATGTCCTAACATGATTATTTTCGGTATTAGAAGAGTAATAATAAACGAATCTAACTTCAAGTAAGTCACAAATTTTTTAGCACAAATAGCTTTCCCAACGAATTAATCACATTTAAAAGAAATAAAAATTAAAATATGAAGAAAAAAAAAAATCAAATTTAGGCACTTGAAAGTTAAGGGTATTTAAGTAAATGGACAAAAACGTACGGAAAAGTTTTAAGGTTTGGTTGACATTTGATTCCGCGAAGCATGAAAGAATCACGCCGATGTGAGAGTAGTGTCTTTGATTCATAAGTCGACACGTAGCACTTTATCTGGACTTTTACATTAATAACCTCGAATTCCACTTCAAAATCAGCCATCAAATCAACTCTTTTTGCTAATCAGCTTTTGACAACAGATTTTAAAAATTAAAAAACTATCTCTTACTTATCCAAAACATTTACCTTACTATCTCACACATTAACCTAAGGTATGGTCGATTCTGTCCCTTGTTCTTAATTGATTTTGTAAAATATAATAGCAATTTAGTCTTTTTTTCGTTAATTTTCAAGACTTAAACTTCTAGACATGAAACATGAAGTCTCTCAATACTTCTAGTATAATATTGTCCGTTTTGGGTGGAAACCTGCATGATTTAATTATTGAGATTAGCCAAAAATGTGTTGTACTAAGTATGGAAGATAACTCTATTTATAAATCATTCACTTTTCACTCTCCTAAGCGATGTGAGATTATGCACCCCCACTAGTATAGCTTGAACCCTTACAATCAATAGTATATTGGGTCGTCTCTACCTTAACTGGGCGGGCTACCGCATGAAATTCACTATAAAACGATAATTTAACTTTAAAACTACAAATCAAATAATTTTATTTAAAAGAAACTGGTTTACATGTGAAGGAGAATTTAAGAATAAATGTATAAATGATAAGTTATTTTTAATCCAACAAGTTTAAACTTTTAGATCGTTGCTAACTTATCAGTTAATACGAATAATTGGCCGTATCAATCATAAATTAATGATTGAAACACGAAAGAAGAGTGGTCACGAATGATAACTGATACGCATGATGGCAACAATTGTAACATTAATTAATGATTGAAACATTAGATTGCGAGACATTTCATCGTGACCGACCTATCGAATAATCTTTCAAATTTATCGAGTGTGTAGGGTCGGGTAAAACGAGTCGTGTGTACTCGATATTTTTTGTGTTTTAGAATGAATTTGAATCCTAGGTAAGCTTGCATTATTTGTAGTTCAACAATAGATACCTTGTTTAGGGCATAGTATAAATAGTGGTGCATAGAGTTTGAACTGAGAGCAAGAATCAGTGGATAGAAAGTTGAGAAATTTCAGATAAATTCTTCTAGTTTTCTCTGGATTTCTGCTAGGAATGGGAAGGGGGAGAGTGGAGCTAAAGAGGATCGAGAACAAAATCAACAGGCAAGTGACCTTCGCGAAGAGAAGAAATGGCCTGTTGAAGAAAGCATATGAGCTTTCCGTTCTCTGCGATGCAGAGGTTGCCCTCATCATCTTCTCCAATAGGGGAAAGCTGTACGAGTTTTGCAGTAGTTCAAGGTATTCGCCGAAACAAACACTTCCCTCCTTTTCTTCCTCTACCGCCATTTTTTAACCATTTTTTGCTTTTTCTTTCATCACTCTGAAAGTACAAAGATTCTTTTCTCTTTGTGTTGATTTTCTTTTTTAGCTTTTACAGTTTTTTGTTTTTTTTCGTGAAATTTCTTGCAAATCGGAAAGGATTTTAAGCTTGATATTTGTCTATTTTTCCGGATTATGTTTTTATTTTTGGTGATTGTTTATGAGGTAGTCTCTACTGGTCTAGATCTGCGACTTCGAGAAAAAAGATTACTGTTCTATTGACTCCATTTCTGTGCTTCGTTTCTTCTGGTTTTCCTTTGTGGTTCTTTCTACTTCCCCTTTTGTGCTTCCAAACACATGAGCTCATATTTCTCTCATTTTTTCGTTTCACCTTATTTTTTATCTAATACTTTTTCTTCTTTCAAGGCCGATTTAGGTTAGATTTGTGAGATTTTTTCTTGTTTTGTTTGGGATTTTCTGGAAAGAAAGAAAAAGTTGAATTTACTAGTCCCTAATAAAGTTTTGGCTCACACTGATGGAGAAAATGAATTTCTATCTCTTTGAGCTTTGAATCTCTTTCTTGTTTGCGATCATTTAGATTAGGTTTTTTTTTTATCACCTCTCTCTCTATCTCCCCTTTCCTCATCATTTTCAAACTCATGGAGATGAGCAATTTTACTGATTAGGAGTTTGCTTGCTTTTTTTTTTATGTATTATAGATATTTCTCATTAATGGAGACGATGAGAGCTAGTTTGTACATCTGGTTTTCTTCCTCGAACTGGTTTTTCTTAGGGGCTTGTTGCTCTTTCCATCGGATCAAAGCTTTTCTCTCTCTCTCTCTCTCTAAAACCTAACCAAGAAATTAGTATTAAATCAATTTAACCGAAGTGACGTTTTGACATCTGATCATGTAATTAGGGTTTCTCTCTCTCTCTCTCTCTTATCTCTATCCCCTTCAAAAAACGAAGTCCTTCCTTCCATCTTCTTCTGGTTTTGAGAGTGATCTAGGATCTCACTTCCTTACCCAAGAGAAATTCAGCTTCCTCCAATTAATATTTTCTGAATTATTGATATGAATTTATTTCTATTTTTGGTAACATCATGCTTAATTGAAGAATTAATTCAACTTTTCTTTTTTGTGGGCTTTCTCGAAGCTTTCAAACCACAGTAATTATGTAATTAATCACTTATTTAATTTTATGATTGACATTAATAAAAACAAATTTAAGTTCATGTCTGTGTACTCTGTTAAAAATAGCTTCTTGTTCTAAAACAAAGGGGAAACAATTTAAAGCAACAAACATAAAAGTGTTTCAGATATTATTTTAAGACAATTTATTAAAAAAAAAACATATTTTTTATTCTTCGTGAAGAACTAATAAAATTAATTTAAAAACAGTTTTTTATTTTTAATTTTTTTTCCTTTTACTGTAAGTAATTTGGAAAAAATGTTTTCTAATCAATCTTATTATAAGCTCTTGTTTGATGCTTATCTTTTTCTTCTATGAACTAATAAATAATAGTAGTTCGAAGACATATTTAAGCATTTGGATATATCAATTTGACCATTTTTGTTAAACTTTTCAGCATGCTCAAAACCCTTGAGCGATACCAAAAATGCCACTACGGAGCACCAGAGCCTTCTGTTTCCACAAGAGAAGCCTTGGTATTACTTCCTCTTGATAATCTTCATCTCTTCTATGCCAATTTATAGATGTCTAAAAAAATTAGTTCTATGTTTGAGAAAAATAAATAAATGAATATATATAAGCACATTCAAAATTTTACTTGTTGAAGAACATAAAGGTCGTGTCTTTTGGATAAGTGCCTGAATAATATTAAAATAATGCTAATTGTACACCATTGAAGTGATTTATTAAATTATTTATAATTATCATAATTTTTTTACCAATGAATGAAGAACATTAGAGTGTAAGTTTAAAAGAGTAGAATTAGAATGTATATCTAACATTATACAAATAAATGTTGTCTTAATTTTTCCCTTAACTGACCAGAATAAGAAGTTTTTGCATGGTAGTGCCCATAATTCAATTTGGAATTTGCCTTTTTCTTCATTATTTTCGTAGTATGTATATGAATAATATATTAGCGGTTCATACTTAGTCCTATAAATTTCTACATATCCAGTACAGTATTTTTGGAAGTCCAATGTTTTAGATGGTAGATTTGGTTAGATTCATTGGTCCAAATAACATAACAAACAGATTCTTATAAAAAATGAAATTTCTTAGTTGTTCAATTAAGCTATACTTTTTGAAGCTTGAATGGGGAAAACATAGCATGTTTTCGTCAAAATTAGACCACAAAACTAAATGTAATTGCTTAAATTAACTCAAATAGAAAGAAGAGAAAATAAAAAAGACAGTATCATTACTCCCTTCTTCTAACCTCACATGTTTAAGTACCACAATTGTGTTTCGACATCTCCAGCCGTCTTCTTCGTTGATTCTACTTAAAAAAAAACTATCATTTAAAATAGAATGCCTCAATGGAACACTACCCAAAAAAACAAGGGTTGGGTATTTCGTTGAGGCTCCTTAGATGGGCAAAATTAGTGTCACGACCTGGAGTGACTTGAGACAGAATGGAGAGCGAATTAGCTAGAAAGCAGATTGAATCGCCAACCCTTTAGCTTTTAAATTATTTATTTAGGCAGTGGAAGTCTTATACGAAATACAATTTTCTCTAGGACCCAACCAATTGGGTTAAAGGAAGATCCAATAGTGACATCATAATAAAATGATAACATATGTCCAAAATGAAATGCCAAATTTAAAGAAAATTAATACAAGTATTATTACAGAGTTTTAACAAATGAGTTCAACCTCACTGAACTTTTAAAATAAAAATGCTTAAATATAAAGATAAATGTCGGATTCAATCTTGTGACAACAACCAGCGATCTTCCAAACTCATACCTGAAAGGATGTCGTTAGTGTGAGTCGACTAAACTCAATAAGAGCAAGATCTTATATTCAACAATTAGAATTTTATTAGAATGAGGGAAGCATGCTATACATGAAAATTTTAATTAAAACTGAGAAATAAAAATCGATCAGTGAGGCAAATGTGACAAACGTCTACTATAGTGCGATATTTTTTTAAATAGGCCCCACATAATTTCAGTGAAAATGAAGTCATTCACGGGTTCCAAACACACAATGTCATAAACATATAGAATAAAGATGATACTCAACGATTGATAACATCACGACCCAAAACTTGGCTTGAGCCACGGCCCCAGGCTGTGTTGCTGCTCAGCCTGGTAGAGAGGCAAGGGCTGCGCCCATCCTTTCTTGAGCCGCGGCCCAAGGCCATCTTTACCGACGCCAACCGCACAAAATCACCCAAAATCGTTGATTTTCAGCGATGGAACAACCCCAAACGATCCATTTGAATTTGGGTTATGATTATAATGAGATATAAGTTTGAAATCGACAACTTCAAACAAAACAATTGAACTTCAATATCAAACCAAAAATTCAATCTCCATCAAACAATAGTCCCAAAATCACAACAAACATAAACTGGAAATCAATGAGCTTGAAACAACACGCCCCACAACTCTACTTGTTGTCTTCAACTGTCTACTCTTTGCATAGAGTTTTCTTCTGAATTCACCCAAACAGCAAAAGGGGAAACGTGTGTCCATTTAAAGAAAGGAAAATTCTGCAAAGGAGGGGAGTAAATGTGAGAATAAGGCATACGCTTGAAAATAAGAAAAGCCATCCTCATTTTCAACGCAGTTACTACTTCCTACTCCACCCATAACCTTCAAGCTGTCATAACTAGAGTGTGGGGGAGGATTGAATAATTAAATATATTTGGTTATTAATGAGTCACAGTGAGTAAACCAAGCATATAAATCACACATGTTATAAAAATAAATAAAAAATACCCTACTTAACATGGAAATTCTCTAATGTGGAGGAAAAAAGCCACATGACAAGTTTAATCAAATCTTATATTATTAAAATAATTGGGCTATAGCAAGTTCGTCTCTAAACATAAATAAATTTACTTCAAAAGAATTAATTTTGGCTAACCAAATAGATAATTTACATGATTTATAAAACATAGATCAAGAAAAGATTCAACTAATCTCAGATTACAAGAAAAATAACTCTGGAGAAGGCTAATCGAAATTCTGACAATTGAAGTTGAGTATCTTTACTTCAAGAACAACACTTTAAACAATCGAGACGATTGAACCACATATCAATGTTCGATTGTCATTGAAAATTACTTTTTCCTCTTCTCTATTTTTCTCTCCTAGCTGTATGGATCCTGAAGCAGATCTCTCTTTATTATTAACTCACTCTCTTATTATTATCTTTCCAATAAGTGCCAATGGGCTTTTTTTATTAAAGAGACATAGTTGAGCCTCCATATGAAGGAAATACCAACAAACTCTCACTTCTCATTATGTGGAGCATTTTGTCTTACCAACTATTCCTTGACAACCTCATGACTATTGGCAAACTCATCATCTTGATCACACAATGGTCATACCAATTTTTTTTCTCATCTTGTGTGTCTTCTCCTCGTAAGATATGGAGTTCTCATTGACTTCTTTAACATTGTAGTTCTCATTGACTTCTTTAACATTGTTTCATTACTTCCTCCAAATATAAGCAAGTTAATCGCATAATTCATATTAGTCAATTTACTCTCTCTGACTAGTTGGATCAATTGGCTAGCCTATACTGAGTTGATGGTTGAACAAACTTTTTTTGCTTGAAGTCCTGGATGAGCTAATCATTCACCCAATTTTTGGTGAGCTTAACTCTTGTCACACAGAGTGAGGAACGTCACTTTCCTCTTGCAGATATCATAGAGTTATTGGTAAGTTCCTACAGTTCTTTATCAAATATACTGTGATAACCCTCATCGTCGGGTTGTCCTACCAGCATCAAGTTTGCTTAAATTTCTAGAACATGTCTGACATTTTTCAATATCACTTTGTAACCAAGATTTCTCTCCAATCATGTGTCTCCAATTCCTACAATTTATGAAATACCTCTGTAGGATTTAAATTAGCCTAAGAGGTGGGTGAATTAGACTTATTAACTTTTTCGTGTGATTAATTAAAAATCTTAGTTAGCTTTTTATGTGAAAATTTTCTCTAAATTAGATTAGTTTAAAAACAATAAAGCTAACACACAAATAAGTAAAGGAGAAGGTAAGAGAGTGCTAACAAATTTGGTAAGACGGTTAGGCCAAACTCGCCTACTTCTGCACTTCGAGTCTTCTCCTTGAAAATTTGATTCACTTCAACCTTCTCGAGTACATTTGATTGAACTTCCGAGTGTCAATTCAATCTTACAATGACTTCTTCAGACGTTATCTTCAAATCAATCTCAAAAGATAATATCAAAATCTTGAACTTTTACACACTTTCCTAACCCTCAAATTGTAAATCTCAAATTTAGAGTGGGAGAGGTTAGAAGATTTAACTCAGAATGAATTCTTGAAAATTACATGAAATTTTGGTGGCACTTTGTTGCAATATTCTTGGTTCGTTAATTTCTCAACAAACCTCTACTTTATTTATAGATTTCTATAGAAATCTGCACCCCGGTAGACCACCCAACCACATTGGTCTACCGCTTCATGACCATTATAAATTTTCAGTGAGCATCCGATCGACTAAGACACGTTCTAGTCTACCATACTAGTCAACCAATGCTTGCTCCGGTCGACCGCTCTAGCATACTTCAGAAATTTCAGAGCACTCTGGCCTTTTCCCGGCTGACCACTCTTTTCCTTAGTCGACCACTTTGTGTTCTTCAAAATTTCATGCTCTCTGTAACAATTCAGGTCAACCGTGTTTTTACCCTAGTTGATTGTTTTTCTTGATCTCCACAATTTTATAGTCTCTATAATATTTGTGGTCAACTGCTTTTTTGCCTTCGTTGACTGCGTTTGTTGATCTCAAAAAACTCAAGCTCACTATGATATTTTAGGTCGATTGCGTCACCCTCCGGTCGATTGGTTAGTGTATGCTCTCTATAATCTTCTTGGTCGACTGTCACTTCATATTTTTCTTGAATTATACCTTATGAGCCCCATGAATTTAAGCATTAACTATAAGGTTGATAGGAACTACACTTTTATTGAAAAAACTCACACACACTTCCAGGCGTTCAAGACCTTGGAGTCTCCCTACAAAATACTTATCCTCCCGCTGACCTTTTTCCTTCCCTTTTTCTTTCCCCTTTCTTGCTTGAAGTCTTTGATGAGCTAATCATTCACCCAATTCACCCAATTTTTGGTGAGCTTAACTCTTGTGACATAGAGCGAGGAACGTCACTTTCCTCTTGTAGATGTCATAGAGTTCTTGGTAAGTTTCTACTATTCTTTATCAAATATACTGTGATAACCCTCATCATCGGGTTGTCCTACCAGCATCAAGTTTGCTCAAATTTCTAGAACATGTCTGACATTTCTCTCCAATCATGTGTCTCCAATTCCTACAATTTATGAAATACCTTTGTTGGATTTAAATTAGCCTAAGAGGGAGGTGAATTAGACTTACTAACTTTTTCGTGTGATTAATTAAAAATCTTAGTTAGCTATTTATGTGAAAATTTTCTCTAAATTAGATAACTTTAAAAACAATAAAGCTAACACACAAATAAGTAAAGGAGAAGGGTAAGAGAGTGCAAACAAATTTAATAAGGCGATTAGGCCAAACTCGCCTACTTCTGCGCTTCGAGTCTCCTCCTTGAAGATTCTATTCACCAACCTTCTCGAGTACATTTGATTGAACTTTCGGGTGTCAATTCAATCTTACAATGACTTCTTCAAACGTCATCTTCAAATCAATCTCAAAAGATTATATCAAAATCTTGAACTTTTACACACTTTCCTAACCCTCAAATTGTAAATCTCAAATTTAGAGTGGGAGAGGTTAGAAGATTTAACTCAGAATGAATTCTCGAAAATTACATGAAATTTTGGTGGCACTTTGTTGCAATATTCTTGGTTCGTTAATTTCTCAACAAACCTCTACTTTATTTATAGATTTCTATAGAAATCTGCATCTCGGTTGACCACCCAACCACATTGGTCAACCGCTTCGTGACCATTATGAATTTTCAGTGAGCATCTGATCGACTAAGACACATTCTAGTCTACCATACTGGTCAACCAATGCTTGCTCCGGTTGATGGCTCTAGCATACTTCAGAAATTTCAAAGCTCTCTGGCCTTTTCCAGGCCGACCACTCTTTGCCCTGGTCAACCACTGTGTTCTTCAAAATTTCATGCTCTCTGTAATAATTCAAGTCAATCGTGCTTGTACCCTAGTTGATCATTTTTCTTGATCTCCACAATTTTATACTCTCTATAATATTTGTGGTCAACTGCTTTTCTGCCTTCGTTGACCGCGTTTGTTGATCTCAAAAAACTCAAGCTCTCTATGATATTTTAGGTCGATTGGTTAGTATATGCTCTCTATAATATTCTTGGTTGACTGTCACTTCATATTTTTCTTGAATTAAACCTTATGAGCCCCAAGAATTTAAGCATTAACTATAAGGTTGATAGGAACTACACTTTTATTGAAGAAACTCACACACACTTCCAGACTTTCGAGACCCTAGAGTCTCCCTACAAAATACTCATCCTCCCCCGAACCGTTTTTCTTCCCTTTTAATTACTAACTTACACTTATTAACTAAACTATCCAATAGTTAAAATAACCACCTATAGTAATGATAGTCCTCCCCTAAGATTTACTTATGCTAGGAGGTTTAGGAAGAAAAATGTTTAAATATGTGATTTTTATTGTTTAAGTTATGTGGTTTTTATTTATGTGTATTGTAATAGCAGTTATGGGTAGTTTTTGGGTGTTTAAAAAAACTCTTTTGTAGAGGAAAAAGGGGGGAGGGGAAAAACAGGTATGTGAAGAAGAAAAGGGCTCTCGAATTCCCTTTGGATTCTACTGTGTATTGTGTGTTTGATTATCGTTGAAGTGTTGGAAGAAATAGTGTGGTTTTTATATTAAAAAGTTTCTATCACACTCATTAACTATCCAACAGTTACAATATACAATAATCGCTCAACTAATATTAATTATAACTACTATTTATTAGGAAGTCTATGAAAAGTCTTCAACAAATATGTTAGCACACTTAAATATCCATTTTCGATGGCATTTTCAATAAATAACAATAATACACTCATTCATAATCATATTTTTAATTTATAAACAACTTAAAAATAATTAAAACACACCTCATTAAAATAACTAAGTTTAATTATTATTGAGCTAACCCCTTCAGTTGCTATCTTCACTGCACTAAAGCCCCGTGACACGTGAAATGAAAAGAAATCTCTCTTGGGGGAAGTATACAAAGATGATGTATTGTTGACCACCCAATCAATATCTCGGTAATCACCATCATTGTGACGTGTAAAGCAATTTTCTCCATCGTTGTCTCTGTTGTTATCATTATTGCTCGTTTTGGTCCTTTTTAGACTTCCTTCAATCTCCCCTTTGGTGACCTAATTTGTTGCAGTAAAAGCATCGAATTCTCTATTGACTTTGCTACCTTATTGTCTTTTTCTTGACATCCACAACCTTGTCTTATCTTCCACCTTTATGTGGTAAAAACTTCTAAATCACCTAGAACCCAAGACTTTTATTCTTGTTTCTTCATTCAGCAAGTAGCTCTTAACCATATTCATAATCATTATTCCAAAATGAGAGGAATTACTCAATGATACTACTTTTATCTCTAGACTACCTAGAAAGGAATTAAGTAGTAGGGCCTAAAAATTCATTATTGAGTACCATTTTCATTGAAGAAAGCCTATTCACATACTTTGCATTTAATTCAAGTGCTCAGCAATTGACTTGTCTTCTATGTACTTCAGGTTCACGAGTTTTCGTATCAAAAAGGCTTTATGACAAGTTGTTTTGGTCTCAAACACCTCTTATAATTTCTTCCACAGATAATATGTCGAAGTCTCACTTGAGATATGATAGTATACACTATCATCGACCATTGGGATATAAAGACCATCCCAATCACTTGTTCAATGACACCCACTCGTCCTCTTTTGATCTGGTTGTTTCACCTACCCCTTGATTGGAGTATGCAACTTTTTTATAATAAAGTAGATCTTCCTTCTTACCTTTCTATAGCTACCAATTTGAACTATTCAAACTGATCATTCTACTTATATTACTATCCATGTCTACATAGATAATCTCAACAAAATTCAATACTATATCGACTGAAAAAGTCAATTATAAAAATTGCACTACCTTAACCAGATGCTTGACACCACTTGTGGAGAGGATTGAGCGTTTAAATATAACTGGTATTCAACGAGAATACTAGATTTAAAGTGGAAACCCTCCAACATCAAGGGAAACAAAGGAAACAATCTCAGGATAACTCTGAGCAAATATTCCATAATTAAAATATTGGGGTTACAGCAAGTTTTTTTCAAGAAACTAATCTTGGCTTACCAAACATACTAAGTATTTCTGTTTTGTTTTTTAATCTACTCAATAACAATGTAAATTAATCTAAAACTAATTGAATCACTACAGGAGTTAAACAGCCAGCAGGAATATTTGAAGCTTAAAGCACGTTATGAAGCTCTACTGAGATCCCAAAGGTTTTGCTACTAGTACCCTCAGAATTACTAACCAAAAATTGAATAAATTAATTACGTTAGCTACTGTTTTTTTTTTTTTGAGATGTTAGGAACCTTTTGGGTGAAGATCTTGGGCCTTTGAGTAGTAAAGACCTTGAGTCGCTTGAAGGGCAGTTGGATTCATCACTCAAACAGATCAGATCAACAAGGGTATTTTTGCACTTTCTCTACTCCGAATTTTCATGGTGGTCTGCATTCCTTTAGATCTGCTATTCGAAGTAAACTTCAAGCTTCCTTATCCATTTGTTTATCATTGGAAATAGTGAGTTCTCTGTACGGGGAACCGGGATGAAATAAGAAGATAGATAATTTCGATAAATTACTAGTAATTTTGCTAAAAAAATAATTCCATCTACTCTTCTAGTTGAGTAATGTTAACACGCAGAGAATAGGAGATGGCCTATACTATGGTTAATAATAAGATCAAGATGACATGAATGATGAGAATCAAGAAGAATAGGACTTCTTTGTATAAAATATGTGGCATCTTGAAAATGCTCTCTTTTAACAGACTCAGTATATGCTGGACCAGCTCTCTGATCTTCAACGCAAGGTATGAGAATAACAGAGCAGAATCATTTCCTTCTCTTTGATACAATTATTCCTCATCAGAGAATTTAATGATTTTCCCATTTCTGTTCGTGGAGGAACACTTGCTGAATGAAGCAAACAAGACCCTGAAACATAGGGTAAAGTCTAAATATCCTTGTTACATTTTTGCTACATTTGTTTGTCTTAGAATCAATCAAATTGCTGTATTTTTGGCTTGTCGAATTGCTTAAATTGCTGATAATCATCACTTTGCGCATGGGATTTCATAGATTTTGTTTTCTCTTGGGCTGCAGCTGGTGGAAGGCTACCAAATAAGCTCACTGCAACTGATTCCAAATGAAGAGGAAGTTGTTTATGATCGACAGCATCCTCAATCTCAAGGAGATGGATTCTTTCATCCCTTAGACTGCGAACCAACTTTGCACATTGGGTACGTCCTTTAGTTTTGTTGCCAAACGATCGACTTCTTTTTTCTTCCGTCGTTATATTTGTGGTTTCGAAATTGCAGATATCCGCCTGATGCAATAACGGTGGTGGAAGCAGGCTCTAGCATGAACAATTACATGCCAGTCTGGTTACCATGAGGAGATATCAAGTGAGTAATAATTATTATTATAATATTAATTTTTTTATCATGAACCCATGAAAAATGATTGTAATATCATTGTATGGATTTGTTATATGAATGATGTGTGTCCATAGTGTATTTGTAAGTCAATTTGAAAATGTCTATATAAGTATTTTGTATGTGTGTACATCAAGTGTTGCCTCCCTTTGTATTTATTAATGATGAATTTGTCTCGAGGAATTAGGATTGGGGTTTGGTTCGGTTCGGTTCGGTTCAGTTTTTGGACTCTAACAGAATCGAATGGTCATTCCCGGTTCAAAAATAAAATAAAATCCAAACCAAATTGGCCAGTTGATGGAATTGAAGTTTGATTTGGATTAAAATATGTCAGTTTAGAGTGTAGTTGAGGCAGAGTAATGTGGGATTTGGTGGAGAATTAGATCAGTTTTTGGCCAAGTTTAAGTCATTAGACTTTTAAGACGTTTGATTCAAGTCTTGATTCTTCATCTGAACGCGAATACTCGAGGAGTTGTTGACTGTAAAGAAACAAGATTTTGTAAAATTGATTTATATTTGAAAGTTGTAATAAAATTACACAAAATAAATAATACTCACAATGGAAATATGGGGAAAATGATAAATCAACCATCATATTTTATTATCATCCACTAAATTATTTTTGTTAATAATTTTACATCATTGAAAAATCACAGTGGAAAATAATAAATACCCATGAAAAAAATGGAAAGAACTCGTGATTTTAAAATATATTTTAAGTAGAAAATAGTTAATATCCATGGAGAATAGTTTTAGAAGATTTTGGATTTTGTAAAAGAATGAATTTAGAAAATTTCAAGTTTTATAATTTAGAAGATTTTATAAAAGAATGCTAATGTTTTAGTTTTCAGATGATTTAGAATTGTTTTACAGTCAATGAAAGAATCACAGTTTGTATGTATTATCTGTATTTTTTTATAAAGAAGAAAATTAATTTTTTTTATTTACAGACGATGTTATTTAATAGAAAATATGATTGTAGTGTTTATTTTATCAATTTTTTATAATTTAATAATTAAATTATTAATAAAAATAATTTAATGATTGACTTGTCATTAATTATAAATGAGATGAAGACTAATGTATAATTTTATTATTTAATTGTGTCACGTTGCCCCTCAAAGAATAAGTCAAATATCTTTTTTATTTTTGAGCAAATAATTTGGAAAAAGTAGATAGGTAATGATAATAACGTGCTACCCATAATATCTAGAACCCAATCATTATAAAAAGACATATTTGTCAATTTAATGAAAATACCAAATTGATTTTTAAATTTATCAAAATTTGAAAATATTTATTAAAAATCGACACTTGAGTCACATCTGATCTTACGTTGATGGGACATTTTGGTCTAACTTGATTAATACATACGTTACTCAAAAGTTTTTGATGCAATTGTTCAATAATTTTGCAAACCAACAAATTATTTTATTATTTTATTAAAAAAATCAACTTTCAAATTTTTATTTTTTAACAAATCAATTTTTTTTTGTAGACATTTGTATTTCATCTGCGATCAAAATTAGTATCAAACAACTTCGAGCATCTACAATCAAAATTAGTTGTGAGAGTGGGCGTCCGAAAATGAGTTCAAATAATAAAAAGCACATTAAAATTAAACATTATTTTATTAACAAAAATAGTTTGAGATTGAAAAAATGACAAATTAATCATTGTAATTTAGTATCAATGACAAGTCAATCACTATCATTTATTTTCTAACAAATTAACCACTGACGTATGGAAAAATGACAAAGCTAACATTGCTGTCACGTTTGCTATTGAGAAACTGACAGGACGCTGCAGCGTCTAGGTCAAAAGGTCCTGGGACGACGCGGCGTCCAGGCCAAAGGGTCCTAGGACGCTGTTTATCCCTAGAACTCTCTGTTTTTAATACATGGCTACTTTACAATCCGCAACGATTCTCGATTTTTAGTGTTTCATGGTTACTTCGAAGTCTTTTATGTATATGTTTTACGAATCTAATATTTTTATTAGATTTTTTACCTCTTCAACTTCAAAGGACCATAACTTTGGCTATAAGTGTCGAAATTGGCTGCATAAGATATCACAACGAAGCTCTCTCAGAGATCTATCATTAGTCATGGGTACCCAAGATTCCCTTTCTCGGACCCAAAATCACGCGTTTAAGTCCTCAAATTTGGGATCAAAAATTTTTCCAGACAACGCGCGGTGTCCAAGCCAAAATTTTTTGCAGAAGGCATTCTGAAGGATGCGCTGAGGCGTCCAGGCCAAATTTGGCCTTCTTTCTACTAACGTCGCGACTCCATATCAATTTGTTAACGGCAAACGTGACATCCATGTTGGTTTTTTCATTTTTTTCATACATCAATGGCTAATTTGTTAGAAAATAAAAGATAGTGGTTGAGTTGTCATTAATCGCAAACCTCTATGATTAATTTGTCATTTTTCCTTTAAGATTTATTTCCCACTACATAATTGATAATTACCCGATAAACTTTTCATGATATGCTAATCAAATAATATTATTATTGCACTCTTATTTATTTATTTTTAAAACACACAAACACCCTTGATTAAAACTTAATTTTAATTCAATCCCCCTAAATTCAATCTTTCTACAAATAATTTTGATTTTACTTTTAAATAGTTTTCATAAACATTTTTACCAATTAAAGTAACAAAAAATATTGTGACTTTAGTTGATCACCAATGGATCTGTTTTTGTTGAAAATCTATGAACAAATAAAAAAAAATACAAGAGAATATATATATATATATATATATTCCTATTTCTATTTATTTGAATGAATAGAATTATATAATTTATAGATGAAATATTAATAAATAGATATTTCAATTCACTAATTAAATTGAATAATGAAATATAAATAAAAAATGACTCTCGAGTTCACTTGACCAAAATAAGTAGTTGAACTTCTAAGTAATGAAATGAAAATTCAAAAGAAATTGAAGAATTCAAATCAAGCTCGAACAACTTTTAACAAAACAAAAAATATACTAATGCAAAATCGATAAGGTGAATATATCAAAAATATATAACTCTAAATAAAATTATTATAATATAATATAAATATTTAAAATGATATATTAAATTAATCAAACACACCCCTTCAAGCATATTCATACATGACTTGAGACTCGAGTTGGCGGGTTGAGGTCTTACGAGGTACTCGCTACACATAGAAGCTTGTAGTGCATTTGAGAAACTCACGAGGCACGCCATCTATTTCAAATGAGATTTGTCGCGTGGAAAAAAAAGGGTCGGTTGAATTATAAGTATTAAGTTTCATGAATAAGATAAGAAGACTTATTGTACGTTTGGAATGAGTGAAAGACACGTAAAATATAAAATTTAATTGGAGAATTAAAATCTCAAACTCTATAGATTAGAATTAACGATAAGTCAAATTTTGAAAAATTTTTGCTAATAATTAAAATTCTGTATTACGAAAAATTCTCACCGACGACCTCATAATCACGTGTTTTGTTCAAATCTGTTGACTTTAACACCTTCGTTTTGTTGACGCCAAGTACCGTCGAACGGAGATGAATGACGTCAATTATCGACAGACGAGGGACGTCCCTCTCGCTCGTTGAAAGACAGAAGTCATTGAAACGATGATCGGGCGATAGCGGATGATCTTTATTCACCGTTGAATGGAAGAAAGACATCTCTTACTTTAAATCGACGATCATAATTGAATCTATCAATTTTTAAAGGTAACGATGGACGATTATCCAGAGGACATCCTGCGAAGTATTATTTTGAAAAATAGCCCGTAATTTTATGGATTTTAGAATTATACGTGTAAATAGAGTGAGGTGAATAAAAATAGAAATTTAACCTTTATCTATATCCACGCGCATCGTCAACACGTGTGTAACGACGCTAGTCTTACATTATCAGATGGAGATAACTTCATACGGCCGGCTTACGTCATTAGGCTCCCCTCAGTCCACTCGCCGTTCTCTCCTCGTGTGGACGACGCGAACCCTCTCTCACCTAACACGTCTGTAGCTAACTCTCACTTTCTTGTCCGTATATAATAAGTTTTCTCAGCAGCCAGACGGAAAATTGATTATATTTTCGGATTCGGAGATTCGCTTGAATTTATCTTCCGATTCAGGATACTTTTCTGGATCACTACCGCCGCGTTCGTCTGCAATTTGATCTTCTCTCTTGCTGCTATTCGTCGCCGTTTTTCCTGCAAATCAAACAAAATTTTGCCTATCAGAATTATCCGCTTGTGATGATGCAGTGCTAGCCTCTCCAATCAAATTACGTTGCAGATAAGTTTGTGAGTTTATCCATATACCTCGATATTATCCATTAGAATTACCTTTTCTTGCTCTAAGGATTTTCCTGCCCAAAGATTTTTTTTTTCTGGAAGTGAAAATGATGAGAAGGCAGCAGCAAGATCAGCAATCTAGGGTTTTCAATGATCTTTCAGCTCTAGTTCTAAATATCCTCCGATCCCCTCCGTCGCGGATCGATTTTTCAGATAATACTCCGGTTGTGTCTCCTGGTGGAGTACCTTTATCGTCGAGAAGGTCTCTGCCGACGCAGATTACGCCGGTGGGATTTGCGTCTCTGCTTTTGGGTATTTCGCTGGCTTTGATGCTTTGTGGATCTGTTACCTTCTTTATCGGCTTCATGTTAATGCCCTGGATTCTTGGACTGGTTATGGTTTTTTATGTCGCTGGGATTGTGTCCGTCATCTCCATGGTTGGACGAACAATACTTTGTTGTGCAACCCCTCCACCCTCACCTAAAAAGGAAATTTCAGGTGAGTTTGTCAACTTCTTATTTTGTTTCTGATTCTGTTTCGATGGACTCCGTATGATTCTGAATTCTTATTGTAAATCTTTGTATCTGCTTATCAAATGGCTTAAATTCGAATAAAAATTCAATCAAACTTCCCATTAAGAACAGGTTGATCAAGGATGTCCCTTTTTTTTCAAACTCTGCAGACTGCAACTCTTGCATAGTTTCTTTTAAGTCGCGAATTTCATAAACCAAGATATCAAATACTTGGACGTCGCATAATTTATTTTGTGAATTTGCATCAGCATCTACTTTCTGTGATCGCTAACCATCAGCCTCCGTTGCCTACATATGTACAAAATATTTTGTCGCTATGGTGGTCTAAACTCTGTCTAAACTCATCGTTGAAGGGAGGTCACAGATCAAATTTAACTTCGCTCCTTTTTATTGTTATATAGGAATCACTACAGCTGTAATTTCTGTTGGATTCTAAGATTATGAGCCTGATATTCGTTCGAATTTTAACAATTTGTTAATTTCTTAACCACTGGCTAAAATTAGAGAACTATGAGATTCATTTTTATCGCCTTTGCATTTGGGCATTAATGACTTCTGATGCGAATCTTGTACAATGGAACAATGAAGTTGTGGCTTTAATTTCCATCTTATCTCTGTGATTCTTCAACTGTAAGAGCAGCCTATCCTTGACTGATGAACAGTTTGAAATTTCAGGATTAAAGTTTCAATCAATTCTGCTTCTGTTCTTTAGTTTATAAATTTACATCTATTGTATTGCTTATTGTCACATTCATATTGAATTATTCCTACAATCTTGCGTTCTTTTTTCTTTTTGTAATTTGGTTTGAACAATCAAATAATGGATAGTAGTAGTGACTCCAAAATATGTTGGACATTGATTACTAACTCTTACCATTCTGCCATTGTCGCAGCCTGGAAACTAATGTGAGGAAATGGAAGTTTTTTACAGGAGAATGGAGCTGCCCCATATGTTCTTGTTTTCTATTCGGACTCTTTAACACAAATTGGTAAGAGTAGAACTACTTTCTCGAAGAACTGGTACAACTTTTGTGAATATGTATGTGTTGTTTATCATCGTCATATTACATCCTGAAAGTGAAATATGCAAATTGTTGTTTCTGAAACAGATTTGTGTAAATATTTTTAAAAACATTGTTATTGAATGAAGAATTTATAGTTTATGTTGAGATATTCAGTTTGGGTATAATGATAGTTTTTGCATTACAGTGTATCCAATGCATTAGACACATCCATCCTCGCTATTCATTCCTACTTTGGTTCCATATCCAATACATTAGACTCTGAACTGAGAAGACTCCCTCAAACATGAAAAGGAGATTCCAGAAAAACACAGTCTGATGTGGAAGCGCCATTAAAACAAAGTTGAAGCTTCCTCCTTGTAAAAAGAAGGAAAAAATGAGAATTCTCTGCGAAATGATCTTTTTATCCTAATAAAGAACATATCCCATTTGAATTAAATTTGCACTAAACTAAAGAGGAGAAGACTCGGTGATTAAATTAAGACAGAGTGGAACTGGAAACCAGTGCCTCCTTTAAAATTGCTTCTCTTCTTCAATTTTCTGTATTAACTTTTTGATATTCCTCCATTGGGAGGGGTGATTGAATCTGGTTTTTGGTGTTTTTTTTTTATTTGTGTGTGGATTGGGGAAGAAGAAAGTGTTGGATTTGTAAGCCTTAGGCAGTTGCTCTGAATTTTGGTGGGAACTTTGGTTCGCAGCCAAGTTCATTCCGTATTGCTCTATAATAAAATTTAAATTTTTAAATGAAAAACACGACAATGATATTTGATTCGTCTTTTTTTAATAGTTGGATGTTTTATTTGTTAACAAAACTTGTTTAGTGATTAACTTGTTATTGATCTCATAATTCAGTAGTAGTTGTTTTGTTAATTTCTCTATAAATAATTATAGTGTAATTAACAAAAACAAACTATGTTTTGGGTAAAGCTACTATTCAAATTTTAAACTAAATTTGCTGACAACTAAAACTTTGAAATATGAAAAATGAACGATGCAAATATCACAGTCAGATTTTCTATTAAAAGATGTCTATCGGACGTTCGTGCCACTCGCAAACATCCTTCCTATTAGCGTTCACAAATAAAAGACGTCATTTATAGGTAACAAACGTTCTTTGTAAGTAACAAACAACCTTTCTATTAACGTTCGCGGATGATAGTTGTCATTCTTAGGTAACAAATGTCCTTCCTATTAACGTTCGCCGATGATAGACATCTTTCATGAAGTAGTTGTAGTCAAAGACTTACTTTCCATAGCGAAAGACAAGTATCTGTTGCGCCTTTCGCAGTGGAAACACTCATTCTGCAACAGAGAATGTATTTTTCGCAACTGAAACGTGTATTCAGTAGCGAAAAGTAAGTATTTAGAATAACATCAATATCTCAATTGGTCCGTTTACAACCTATAACATATTATTTCTATTCATCGGTATTCAAGACTGAGTGAGTGAACGATAGTTACAAACTAATATTAAAAATTATTCGATTATTGTATCTAGAATATTAGATTTTTATATATTGACTGATGTGATAATAGAAGACATGTTTAAGAGTGCTGAATTAGCTGATTTGTATAATTTAATGAAATCTGAGTTTGCTTGAAAACTGACGAATAGAAACAATATGTTATAGGTTGGAAAAAGACCGATTGAGGTATTGGTTATATTCTAATGACTTACTTTTTCTGACTAACGTTTCTATTGTAAAAACGTGTCTGACGATCTATCTGGTACAGAAAAAAAAATTTTAATTTTTTTGTGAAAAATGTTGAATTCGAGATTTAGGTAGATTATTTCTTATAAGTAAAGGTTTTAGTGGTTGATCCCAAAATTCAGAGGTTTTTTTTTATTTTTTATTTTTTTTTTGTAATTACCCTAATTATATTATGATTAATAAGAATAATTCAAAAGTCCACGTGAAAGAAGATTGAAAAAAGGCTTAAATATTCAAAGAACAAATGGAACAAATTTGTCACAAACAGAAACCATAATTCAAATCCACAACTATCTGATCAATCCAGAAAAACAGAGGCTCGCCCATTAACGAAAGTATAAAATCAAACATAAGAGAAGAAGAAGAAGAAGAAGAGAATTATCCAGTGTAAATATGAACACCAATGGCGATGAGGAAGATGGTGATGATGGTATGAACGAGAATGGAAACTCCACTGGTTTGAAAATTTCCAAACTCTACGATCCTGCTTTTTTCCAGGAAGCTGAAACAGAAGACCAGGACTTAGCAACACGAACAGCACCACTGCTATCACTACTGGTCCCCAGTCCGCCATTGTTTCTCTCTCTAAAACGTCTCTCCTATCTCTCTCTCTCTCTACAGGTTTCTTTCTCAATGGATTTATGGAATTCTTCCTCAAATTCGGGCACTTTTTAAAGGGTACAAAGAAAGCATTAAATAATGCTCAGTGGATTTGGTTGGCCAGAGAAACAAAGACGAGAGAGAGAGAGAGGGAGAGAGAAGAAACAGCGGAGAAGAAGGAAGAAGAGGGTGATCTGGCAAATCTTCCGCGTCAGCCAGGCTGAAGTATGCCACGTGGCACGTGTTAGAAGCATCATGTTTTGGATAAAACCGAAAGCAAAGTCGGAATTACTGATAATAAAAAGAAATAATAATAATTTTATTTTCCTTTTTGGGGGTTTATTTTACTTTTTGTATTTGGTGCAAGTGGAAGAATCCCAATCCAACCAAATTAATTAAAGTTTAATGAAATTTTAAGTAATTTTCAATTGTTGATTGCATTTCACGAGGTCGAATCTTGCACGATATTATTCTTAAGATTATCTTAAAATGTATTGTATTAGGTAGGGAGGATAACTCTACTTATAACTCATGGGTTTTACATTCTCCCAAGCAATATAGGATTGTGCACTCTTATTGGTATAAGTCGGCCCTCACATGGGTCATCGTTACTTTCATAAGGCGGGCTGACACAATCTCCCTCCATTGGGGTTTGACGTCCTTATTGGCCACATTTCCAGTTGGACTTTGGCTTTGATACAATTTATAACGTAATCATTCCTCCTATTACAATATTGTCCACTTTGGATCGAAGTCCACACAGTTTTGATCTTTGAGTTAGCCCAAAACGTGTTTTACTAGATAGGGAAGATAATTTTACTTATAAACCATGTATTTTTTACTCTCCCGATTATGCATCCCCATTAGTACGGATAAGACCTTTATGTTTATCTTCACATGGCGAGCTACCACATTTTCTTTTCATAAGTCTTCTATACTTTAAAATTTTGTGACCATTTTACTAGTCATGCTAGATTGGAGGTGGCAAACAGGCATATTGTCGAGTCAGTGAAGAAGGGAGCCAAGTTAAGCCTATCAATCAAGATTGTAAGCTCATCACGAACCAAACCAAACAAGTCGTAGATGAATTATCTCACTCAGCTTGACCCAAACCCCTCCCCCTAGCCTTCCTACCTCCAATGATGAAATTTTAAACCACGATTTTCCTTCTTCGTGTCCATAGGTTTATGCTACATGAAGATGTTTAGCCAAAATGGATTTCTAAGATATTATCATACTAAGATATTACTGTATAATAGTACCTAACAGTGTCGTCTTTAAGCATCGATGTCCCCTGAGGAGTTGATGATAGTTTAATCATGAATAATATTAGAGAAACATTGCCGTTTACTGGAGAGAAACAACACAACTATATCATTTTAGAGAATTCACAGCGAAAAATAGCTAATACCCATAGAAAAAAACTAGAAGAACTCGTGATTTCTCATTACATATATGGAAAGAAAAACTATTCAAATGTATAAATTGATTTTAATTTTCTTTAGTTTTATAATTTAGAAGATTTTGTAAAATAATATATAATGTTTTAGATGTCGAATGATTTAGAATTGTTTTTACTGTCCGTGGAAAAATCACAACTTATATGTGTTTTCTACGAAGACGACAATGAATTTGTTCATTATCTGCAGAGAAAAGATGCAAAAAAAAAATTATCTTTCCTTTATGGAAAGTCGTCTTTTCTGAATCTTATTTCAATGACTCACTTTTCGCAGCAGAAAGACAACGTTCTGCAGATAAACGATAAAGTTTTTTTAACGGAAAACATAATAGCGATGTTTTCTCCGTTCATTTCTCATAGTTCATTATTTATGTTGTAAGTAAAAATTATTCAGTTATTGACATGTTATTGATCCCATAGTACTGTGATTATTTTGTTAATTTTCCTGTAATGAATTAGGCGTTGAACTTGGTTCTGGTTTATTTATGAGTTTTTTCCTCTCTTATTTCCCTTGATAGAAGTGTAGAAGATATTAAGAGATCAATTTGTATACATGGTCGGTGAGAGTGATTGAGGTCGGAGACTGGTTGACTCGAAGAGCAAGTGAAGCCTCTTTTCTGCTCAAGGAGTTTCGAGCAGCAGAAGAGAAATCGGTGTTGTTCTCTTTTCTTATTGACAAATTACCAACAATCTCAAAAGCTTAAACTTGTGGGTTAAAGAATAATTTAATCATTTATATTTTTCTTAACATTCCCCCTCACATGTAGGCCAATTTCTTTATTGGTCCTTACATGTGAATATTTTTTTAATGGGGTTAATTTTTGATTTTGTTGAGATTCGAACTTGGGATCTCTAGCTCTGATACCATGACAAATTACCAACAATCCCAAAAGCTTAAACTTGTGGATTGAAAAATAATTTAATCATTTATATTTTTTTTAACACTTATGTTTGATTTCCGTCTTGGTTATGTTTGATTTCCGTCTTGGTTGAGTGCTGTAAATGACACTTTTGATTGTTCTTTCGCGATAAAGGGATTTCTGTTTGCATCGTATGTGGATGGAGGACAAATTGTCCGAACCACGATAGATCTTGGCTCCAATTTTTCATATTTTCAACATCGCCATATTATCATTGCTTTCAATTTGAGTAGTATTTTATTGAAGTGCAAAGGATGATCAATTTGTTTTGATTTCCACTTTTGCATTCCGCTTTTTAGTTGTAGTAATGTAATTCTCAAGTTGTCGCAATTGAGTTTCTCTCCCACAAGCAGTGATTATTTGTTGCTAATCTTCATCTTATTGAATGTGTGGATATGGATCTCAAGAATCCTATTCTCCTCACATTTTCCATCAATTTCCCGAGAAAACACACGCCTTACCTAGAGAATGGACGGAACCCAGATGAAATCGACGAACCAGAAGCCAAAATCGAAGAAAACCCAGTTTCAAAATCAGAATCCAATTAGCTGAGTAACCAGAATCAAGAAAAATTACAACAGAAAAGAAGGAAAAAAAAGACAAAATTATCAGCTGCAATTTTGTCTGCACATAGAAATCTGATGAATCTATGAACGCATGAAGTGATCGGATGGGGTAAGATTCAAGAACCAAGATAGAGATGAACCTTGAAGGCGAGAAAAAAGATGGAAATGAGGCTGAAGTAGAGAAGAGAATGCACCAAAATGGAGGCGGCGCTGGTCTGAAAGTTGGCAAAATCAAGGCTTCTTTCGCGAGAAGGGAGCTGAAAGAGCAGACCAGGAGATAGTAATACAAACAGCACCACAGCCACAAAAACTGGGCCCCAATCCGACATTTCCAAAGATTCTTCTCTCTCTCTCTCTCTTTCTGTGCTCTCTATCTAAGTCTCTGTAACACCCGGCATTTATGGAGCTAACGAGAGAAGAAGCTTAGGAGAGAGAAAGGTTTGGATACACTGCCACCGGCCCAATTGTTGTTAGAAGAAACTGCAAGGATACCTTAAGTGGGTTTTGAGAGTGTCTCAAAAATTAAGGCAATTACATCTAGGACTGGGCAAGAACTTTTCATAACCGAGAACTCACTTGGAATCGAGCTTCGATTCTGGGTCAGTTTTGATTCTTGGTTCTTACAATTTTATGTTTTTTGGTTTCGAATTTTTTTTCTTTTTATATTTGTGGTTTGGTTCTCAGTTCCATAAGTCAAGAACTGAGAACCGAATGATTTTATTACTTAAGGGTCGGCGAAGCAAAGCTAGAAATCTGGAACGGAGACCTCGACTGTGATTTGCGAAGTTGCGACTGCAACTGCGAAGCTGCGACTACAATTTGCAACTACGATTTGTGACTACAATTTGAGAAGCTGCAATTGTGATTTGTGAAGGCGACTGCAACTGTGAAATCTGGAACCGAGGCCCGAGACCGAGATTGCTCCCCTGATTCCGAGTGTTTAGGGTTTCCAAGTGTTTATGGTTTGCAAATCTAATGAATCTAGTTTTTCTGATTTCTGATATATGAATCTGTTTTTGATTTCTGATGAATCTGTTTTAGTGTTTTCAATTTTGCAATTTTTTATTTCTGATGAATCTGATTCCGAGGGTATGTCTGTAGCTGCTCATATCAGTTCAATTGTTGTTGTTGGCATTTCAATTTTTCTTGCAATTTTTGTAATATTTTTCAAAATGCAGGTAGGGAGTTGGCACATATGGGAACCAGAACCAACCAGAATCGAGTTTGGTTCCGATTCCAATTCCTTGCGGTTCCAAAAAGTCCAGAACCAAAACCGAGAATCGATTTGGCCACCCCTAATTACATCTAAAAGCTTCTACTACAATTATGGGTTACAGACATATAATTGGAAAGTCTTAAATTAATTAAGGCAATTACACGAAAAAAGAAAGAATCAATCAGTGCAATTATGGGCTAATTGAGATATACCCATTAATAAACGACACTAAAAGATAATTTAAAATGTCAAAAAAAGAAGACACACTCTATCATCAGTACAACATTGTGGATGATTGACGACAAGAGCAGTGACATTTGATCAATAAGAAGCCCAATAAACTCTTAAAATAGCATATGCTCAATTGAGTAAAGCTGAGGGTAAGACAAAAAATTGAGACAAATCTAGTTCTCAGTCTATGCTTTCCATTGTTATTCGCTATGCACTTAGCCACCCGATATTTATAGCAGCCATGATAACTCGCATACAAACAAGATAACATGCAGTCACCTAATACATTTCACAGTAGTGGCATCCTAATTCAATTGGTTAAGAGTATGTAATGTGAAGTTCTAGCATTAATACAAAATGACATTAACTGTGACAAACTACTGAGAGAATGCCAATTTGGCACTAAAATTCATGGTGCCAACTTCTTAAAGTAGAAAAACAAGGAAAATAACAAATAAACCATCATCATTTACTGTTTGTAACAAACCAACCATTATTTTTTTTTCGTAACAAATTAACTACTAAACTAGAAAAAAAAAAATGACGTTGCTACCATCGTTGTCATCGTTATCATAGTTCAAGGGTTAATGTGTTAAATTGCGGCAGTTTATCATGTTCAAGGGTTAAATTGTGGAACCGCCGCGGTGTGTCGTCGACAAACTGCACGGTGTGTCGTCAAGCCACTGCGATTTGTTGAGGAACCGCGGCGGTTCCTCGTCAAGAAGAAAATTCTCTTTTTTTACGTATCGCGACGGTGAATATTGGAACATCAATAATTCTCTTAATTGTCAACGATTTTGGACGCTTGAGTACTCGTTTTCTATCTACTTTTCGTGAAGCACAAATAGAAAAGATCTGTTTTGTCATTTGGTGCTTATCGGAGCAGATATGGGCTGGAAAAGGTACAGAGCTTTGTAGTTTTGAATTGTCTGAGGAAAATTGAAGGAGTTAGAAGTGTTTTTAGGCCCCGAAAGTGGGACAATTTGCCTTTGGCATCTTGCCAACGTGTAGATCTTGAAAAGTTATGCAAAATCAAAAAAAATTCGCACAATTCGATCGACTGAGCGCAAAGTTATGGTCTTCCGAAGTTTTCGAGTAAACAATCTCATTTTTCCCATGCCTGAATCTGATCTAATAAGCACCGAATAACAAAACAGATCTTTCCTATTTGGGCTTCGCAAAAAAAAGATAAAAAAAGAGTACTCAAGTGTCCAAAACCGTTGAAAATTGAGAGAGTTGTTGATGTTCAAAGAGTCACCGTCGTGATAAGTGAAAGAAAATAATTTTCTTCTTGACAAGGAACCGCCGCGGTTCCTCAACAAACAGCAGCGGCTTGACGACACACCATGGCGGTTCAACAATTTAACCACTGAACTATAATACACCGTAGTAGTTCCTCATCATGCCACATCAATTTAACAATTTAACTCTTAAACTATGATGAACTGCAAAGGTTCTTCTTCAAGCCACGACAGTTCCTCGTCAAAGCATTTAACGGCAAACATAACAACGATGATAGCAACGTCATTTTTTCATAATTCTGTAGTTAATTTGTTACGAAAAAAAAGATGATTGTTGATTTGTCACAAGTAGTAAAGAATGACGGTTGATTTGTCATTTTCCCTAGAAAAAACTACTCTCCACTTTCCAAATTCCAAGTAAGAATTATGATATTCATATAGTTCATAGAATAGTGCTAAATTAGCACTTCAATACCAACTAATATATCTATCAAAGATAATAAATTATGATCCTAGAATAGCATATGATTATGACATGTCACATATTATTCTGCAAGTACACATAAGTCACTGAATCAAATACATTTAACAAAAAAATACAAACAATTTTCAATGTTTCAATGCCCATTAATTCTACTAGTTCAAACCAACATTGCAATATGAAGTTCTTTAAAGGAAAGGGACAAATAAAATGCTAACCCCATGCAAACGTCCTACTCACCAATTGAAAATTTAAACATCAATCATGATCAGAAACTAATTAGGGTTCTGAACTTTTTCCTGCGAGCAATTGATATCGTCAAGCATAGTTCAAACGGAATATGTCATTCAAGACATAGAAGCTTGACTGTGGGGTTGGCATCAAATGGAACATCTGATGACAGGACAAAAATGCATCCATAAGAGAACAATGGAAAAACAAAAACCAAAGTAATATAGTGACCAAATGAATTTCCGAAAGCACAAAAAAAGTTGGATGTGATGAATTGTGATGATACACATGCTTGGATTTGTGTGTTTTTCTTAACTCACATTCTTCTATATATTTTCATTATCCAAAAAGAAAAAGTAGATTAGAGCAGTTTCTACTATTTACGTCTAAATTAGAAGGGGCTAGTTAGTAAACATGCCTACATAAGGAAGACATGACCACCGCCTATAGCTAAAAATCTTTATTTTAGAAAAGAGCGGGCTAAAGAATAATGCTCAAAACCTTGAGTGAATATGTGAAAAGTATCTTGTAACATTTATCATTTACCACGTCACGTTATCATAACAAATATATCAAATGATCAAGCATGTCATCATATTATCATTACATTTGCCTAATCAGTGAGAACTAATTACTTAGAAAAGAAAAAACACAGGATCTACAAGTGGAGACATATAGTTTGACTTTGGATCATCAAAGTGGACCACTGCAGAATTTATCTACCCATATAATTCTTAATATATATTCATCTTAAGAACTTCACTCCTTGGGATTTCCAAAACTTTGCTCCTAGAAGAGTCTAACACTTTTTAAATGAAGTGCGACCATTAAATTCAACTAGTAATAAACCACGAGCATCTTACTTTAACTTAGCCCCATAAACATTCTTCAAGCTTATTGTATACCTTATACTGAAAATACAACATTACAGAAAATAATCTATATTTTGAGAGTATTGAAAAAATTAGAAGCAGTTAAAAAATTTTGACAGTTCAAGGGCCAGAAATAATTTTTCTTTTTTGTGGGGATGGGTGGAAGGGGTGGAATCCACTAGTCCAACAATCATTTTAAGAAGAACAGATCCATAATGAAATGACATAAAAGAAACTCTGCAATCATAAGGTAAGAGGTAATAATGCTGAGAAAACAAAACAAAAAAATACAATAATGAGCTTTTTAAAGATTTTTTTTATACTGGCAGGTTTATGGTGATAAAAAGAAGCATATTTCAAAATTGAAAGCAGATGAAGTGTCTCTGATAAAGATTATTAATCTGTACAACTCATATGGAAAGGTATCATTGGCCATAACTATAACAGAAATAAAAGCACTCAACTTACTCGGATAATGCCATTAATTGTATTCTCAATCATCAAAACAACATAATTCAAACCATAAGATTTTCAATCTAGCATCTGCAAATTCCAAATAATGTGTCATGGGCTTTGCCCTAAAATGCTAACGTGGAAGGTAAGAGGGGCTATTTTAGGAGAGGAGGTGATAGGGAGAAAGTGTCTTTGGCATGAACAATTTGTTATTTTCTTCCTGTTTTTCCTTCTTTTCTCTATAAAATTCCTTTTCTTCCATATTTCTTCTTCCCATTTCCAAAATCAATACAAAACTTCCTTCTCACTTATTTTCCGATCAATACCATAATAAGTGGTATTAGAGCAACAACGATCCATGGCGGAATCACGCTTCATCATTGTTTCACAGGCTTCATGACTCGATTCCTCCAATCACAGGTTTCAACAATTTACACTAAGGCAGAAACGATTAGAAAACATTTTTCACAATTTCATTCAGAATTATAACTCCAAACACGATGCTTTTATGGCTGGATTAAATCAGCTCTTTCAGACTCAATCAGACAATAACCAAAAGCATATCGTCGTGCCAAACCATCTCGCTATTTCCTTGATTAACATCAAGCTTTTGTGCTTCTTCGGTGATTGGTAATCTTGTGAAGATCCGCAAGAGTGGATTTGTAAGGTTAATTTAATTTTTAATTCTCACCTAGTTGTTGACGAACACCGAAAAAGCATAATCAAAATATATATAAGAGCGAAGGCCTCCATATGGTTTTTTGGCTTCAACGTAAAGTACCCCCCAATGCAAGTTAGGAATTATTTTCAATGGGAATATGTAAACGTCTTGGAATTGAAACTGACAGTGCTGAATCAACTAAGGAGACCATCGAAATTAATATGATTGTGCTAAAGATGCAGGAGATCCGAAGGATTGTGAGGTGAGTCTTAATCGGAGTGGTCTTATCAATAATGTTGTTCCATTTTTTGTTTCCTCAAGAGATGGTCAACTTCACTACCAAAACTATTATCACAAATCACACAAGGCCATATTGCAAATACCTATGCCTCTACCTTGGATTGTTATGATTCTCCTGTTGCTATAACATTTAGTAAGACTGCAATTCATAAGAACATGCTATTGTGTATAGGAGTTGAGAAGGAGTTTATGCTCGGGAGAAATAATGTTGTCGGTCTTGTTCAAATGATTTTTATCAATCTTGTGGTGATGAAAACCTTCTTAGAGAATTATTGGGGCTGGCATGTTCTTGTTGTACTGTATTTGAGGACCTCTTTATTATTCATACAATTGTGAACTATAAATCGACAAAGAAAAAATTATATAATGTTTTTTACTTGACTTCTATGCTTCAAATAATAAGTGTGTAAAGATAACCCGACCAGATGCATTGAAAGCATATTTGATTGTTCAAAGTTATAAAGATCCTAATATAAAGGTGTCCCTTTCTATTTTGATGACTGATGGGTGGTATGGATTGTTTAAGGGACATTCTATTCAGATTGAATTAATGATAGCTCAATATGAGAAGCAACTTCTCCAAACTATGCTTCATTGGCTGCGTCAAGGGAGGATGTCACCAGTTGTTCAGCTGTGGGAGCAAATATTAGAGTATGAAAAACTTTTTGGAGATAGAGTGGCTGCCGAGGGTAGAAAAATGGGGGGTTTCCCAAGATTTTGGAATGAAAACTCAATGAGAAGTGATAATAAGCCTCAAACTTCAACAAACAAAATTTTGGAACAAAAGTCATCAAAACTTGATGCAGAATCCAGAATTAGAATGCCCGACATCAGTAATAATGCAGACTTTAGTGGCCATATCAGAGGCACAACTTCCTTATTCTTGAATATGCCCCTCTTGGGCCCTGTTGTTGTGTTCAATATGCCAACATTAAGCACTTGCGTTTTGGAAAACCTCTACCATTTGCACCAGTTCCATCATCAGGAAGTTTATGGAGGGGTGCTTCTTCTATGGGTACAAACCTTATTTCCCATATGATTGATGCTTACGCAGGTGAGAATGTTAATAAAACTATTTTACTCACTGTTGAGGTGCGTTGCTATATTGTTGGTGAAAAGCATCCAGTTAGAATTTTAGAGGATATGAATGAACAAAAGATACGCGTTGATACCATTGAGACACATAAAACTGGGATAGCAGGTAGCTTTCAAAATGTTTCAATGAGTTATTCTGAGACTAACACTTCAAACATCAAGGAAAATGGAAGAAATCATTTATATGCCATAAGTCAAGCTGCTAGCATATCTCTGATAGGTTAGAAGAGTATAAATGTAAAGTCACTTAGTCAAGTCTATTATATAAAGGATTGAGGGGTAGTCGATAGAAGATATCAGATATTGAGAGTTGTATTGTGAGGAGTCACTAGGGACTCGAATGCCTAGTTTAGTGTGGGAGTGTCCTATATTTTGTATTGTTGATTGAATTCTAGAAATACATATTGAGTTCCTATCAATTTGGTATCAGAGCAGTTTCTTTTCTGGAGAGGATATGTTGATGCGAGCAAAAACTTTTCAACACCAAGAACATCTTCTGCGAAGATTGGAATTGCCGATTTTTGGCGGAATGGATCCAGAAGGCTAGATATTCCGAGCAGAACGTTATTTCAGCATCAATCGACTTACGGAGGAGGAAAAGATTGAATCGGCGATAGTTTCTTTTGAAGGTTCAGTTCTTGCATGGTTTCAACGGGAACACGACAGGCAGCCATTTTTGAATTGGACGGATTTAAAGCAGAGCCTTTTGGGAAGATTTTCTCTATCAAAAATGGGTTATGGCTGTCAAGAATTGTGATCATTGAAACAAGAAGGCACAGTGGCCGAATATAGAATAAAATTTGAGTCTGTTGCTTCACATTTCTTTGGTGTATCGGATGAAATTCTGTTCAATGCTTTCTATAATGGTTTGAAGAAGGAGATAAAAGATGGCGTGCGATTAATTAGGCCAATTGGATGATTTGATACAGTCATCTAAGGTAATAGAAGACCAAAATGAATTGCTTAAACCTGGAAGGTGGAAGGACTAAACTCAACAAGAACACTGTTTTCTGGTTTGGGTTCGCAAGAAATGAGAGTTTCTGACCAGTTGCAAAAGGTGGCAAAAGAGGAAACTTCAACTAACCAAGAAAGATTATTGGCGGCCAATGAAATTTTTTGCGAGCAAACAGTCGTGCGTGATGTCGCGCCTGCAGGAGATGAGGAATCGGTAATGGATAGAGCGAAAGAGTCGGTATTGGAGGAAGTAGTGACGGTGGATATGGAGAAAGCAGCCAAAGGAAGAACTGAAACAGTGCTAGCAGCGTTGGTGACGAACGACGAGGAGAAAGGACGAACCGGCAACGGTGGAAATGAAGAAACCGCTGGAAGAACCGTCGACGGCGGACATGGTGGAACCGGAGATGGCGGAGATGGAATAACCGACGTCGATGGAAGAAACTGTTCGAAGATCACAGTGGTTGAGCTGGCAGCGGAAAAAAGGGAAACTGCGAGAAAGGATAAAATTGGATGGGCGACGTGGCAGAGGAAAAGTTGGAAACTGCCCCGATGGAAGGAGTAAGTTTTTTATTTCTAGAAGCCCTAATGCAACACATCTGGAGGAGGATATACATTGGGCCAAGTCCAATTCAAGCCCATTTGGAGTTTCAAATAGGTCAGGCCTGTAGGAAGAAGACACTCATTGGGCCAAGTCCAATTCAAGCCCGTTTGGAGGAAACATTAGATTTCAAAACATATAGACTTTTAATTAAGATTATTTGGCTTAAAATTTTGATAATTTCTACAAAGGACGAAGAAGCAATTTTTGGCCTTATTTTTGGCCTTATTTTTAGCCAATTTTCTCTTATGATTATTGAAGATGTAGTTATAAAATGTATGTTTCATTTTCTTCCACCTTGAGGACAAGGTGTCTTTTTAGGGCGAGAGTAATGATAGGTTAGAAAGGTATAAATGTAAAGTCACTTAGTCAAGTCTATTATATAAAGGCTTGAGGGGTAGTCGATAGAGGATATCGGATATTGAGAGTTGTATTGTGGGGAGTCACTAGGGACTCGAATGCCTAGTTTAGTGTGGGAGTGTCCTATATTCTGTATTATTGATTGAATTCTAGAAATACATATCGAGTTCCTATCAATCTCTTAACAAGATTTCAGAGTCAACTTCTATATTAGCCAATACCAAAGATGATGCAACCACTAAATTGGTCAACCCAGAGAGTCAAATCGATAACAATGAGACAGAAATAGTGAAGCAAAGCATGAATTTTGATGCAAACTTGTCTGATTCTTCAGCATCTGCTGGGGCACTAGAAAAACTAAAGATGGAATTAAAAATGACGGAAACTTCTTTGCAAGGTGCTGCAAGAGAAGTCAGGCCAAAGTTGATGAGATTGCGAGAACGAGAATGCAAATGAGCACTTCAAAGGCATGATTGAGGATTTGAAGAGCCAATCAGATGATACATCAATCCAGTCATTACGAAAGGCATATCATGAGAAGCTTGCAACTGTAGCAAGAAAGGTTTATGCTCTAGGCAAGGAAAGGGTCACACTGAAGGAAGAGCAAAGTAAAGAGTCACTCAGCTGCAATTTTGAAGAAAGAACATAAAATTATTTTTATTTTTGATTCTAGTGGTCGACATTTGCATTTGGGAGGTGATGATTTTGCTGAGAGGACGCTCCTTTCATCTGTCATTCTTGGTTTATCTTACCACAAGTTTATAGAAAATTTGGAAAAACTTTCAACCTTGAGGACAAGGTTGATTTGAAGGAGTTGGGTATCATGGGGCAATGCCATGGGCTTTGCCCTAAAATGCTGACGTGGAAGGTAAGAGGGACTATTTAGGAGAGGAGGTGAACGGGAGAAAGAGTCTTTGGCGTGAACAGTTTGTTATTTTCTTCTTGTTTTTCCTTCTTTTCTATGTAAATTTTCTTTTCTTCTGTAATTCTTCTTCCCATTTCCAAAATCAAAACAAAACTTCCTTCTTCTCACCTATTTTCGGATCAATAGCATAACATAATGGAATCGACAAGGAATTAATGACAGCTGCATCGCCAATGCGATATCACACATCAAACTGGCTCATTTAAATGACCTAAAAGTAAGTCGTTTAACGCCACTCAACAAATCAGTAAAATCACACATTGAAACACAAAAATCCCACGCATTACTTATATTCGAATAATGGCATAGCTCAGATAAAATCAAAATTAGAAAGGAAAAAAAGTTAATCAAAGCGAAAAATCACAAACCTGGCTGAACTTGAGAACATGCTGTTCACCGGCGAGTTGAAGATTGCCGCTGACGAAAACGAGCATGCCGCCGTCTGGACCAGATGGCTGGCAATCGACGGTGGTGATGTTGTGCTTGCACTGCTGAAAAGGAAGGCTAGTGAGTTTAGCGACGATATTTTGCGAGCCTTGGATCTTCTGACCTTCAAACGTCAACATGGAAGTATCCTGGTAGAGATTCCCCAATCCCGCTCGATTCGCATCAAACGTGGTGTAGTAGTGCTCGACGAAGGCCTTGGCTACAGAATCTGGATCCATTGTAGTCCTCTCTTTTTCTCACCGCCGCCGTCGCCGCACGTCCTCACCGTCTTTTCCGCTTCCCTTCCCCTTAGAGAGAGAGAGAGTGAGAGGGTTTGCTATATATGATAAAAACGAAACAACATAGAAACGACAACGTAGTGTAAAAAAAAAAAATAGAAATAATTGTAAATGACTTAGAAATTAATTGCATTTTACTCAATATTTAATTAGTTTGGATGGCTCTATAAAACTTTTTTGCGAAAATACCAAATCAACTATCATCTCTTATGGTTTGTAACAAACTAATTACTATCTTATTTTTTTTAATAAATTAATCATTAAACTATGAAAAAATATCAAATTTAACATCGCTGTCATGTTTGCTGTTAAACGTGATGATGTGGCGCCGCACCGGTTTGTCATAGTTCAGGGATTAAATTGTTGAAACCACGACAGTTTATCATAGTTGAAGGGTTAAATGGTTAAAACCACGGCATTTTATCATAGTTCAGGAGTTAAATTGTTGAAACTGCTGCGGAGTGTCGTCAAGCCGCTACAGTTTGTCATAGATTTTATTGTCAATTTATCCGTAAAATCCACTAAATGATACATTACCGTTTAATCAGTTATTTTAACCTCTCCGGTGATTTTTAACTAAATTTTAAAATATGTCAATCTATTTTCTATTGATTTCGAATTTTATCGAATTAGAAATTGTCAGAAAGATTAAAAATCATGTCAAAACACTTGATTAATTAGAAAACGTAGTGTCTACAAGCTGTTCATAATGAATAAATTGACGACAATATCCAAAGGGTAATCAATTAATAGGTAGAAGTTTCGTTTGTCCAAAAAAAAAACATATAATTTGTAAATAACCTTAAACATTTGAGTCTAAATTTCATTTTATCCTTAATTATTATAACTTACACAAATCAACGACATAGATAAATAAACTAGGACAATATAGTTTAGACCATGACCTTATGGTAGTTTATCGTGGACATTTCAATTTTTTTTTTACATAAAATAGATTTCAACATTTTTAGTTATCAACAAATATAACGTAAAATGCACATGGTAGACTTTCTTTCTTATTGTAATTTTCATTCAAACCAATCACTTATTTTCTACTTATTAAAAGTGATGATTTATTGATCATTTATTTCACACATTTGCTGCAATTCTTATAGATTCAAGCATAGAATATTGTAATTCTGAATCTTCGTTGAGCTGAAGGCATAGTTTAAGTGGTACCTTTGGGGATATTAGGAGTTGAGTTGGACAAGTAAAGATATTGGTTAAGTGAAACGTAATTGGAATAAGTGAATTATGATATCTCGTTTGGTTCATAGTTAGATTATGAGAAGGATTGAAGTCAATTGGAGAATTATTTAGTGATGTTTGAAATTATATTGGGCAATATCAATTAGATTTATAGTCAATGGATAACTTAAAGTGTTGAACTCTTTTAAAGCTAAGTATTTCAAGTACGTGCTACTGCATGTGCTTTGTCCGAAAGGACCTACATTACGGAAAATTAGGGTTTGTTTGATATTTGTTTACTAAATGCATAAGTTATGTTATTGTATGGAAACATATATTATTTGCTTGCATGTTTATTAGATTTAAGTTCAGTTCTTTAGATAGAACAGATCACGTTTTAAGGATATGATTAAGGAACGCATTAGATATGATTGTATGTGCACGACAATGTTAAGACATGAAATCATAAAATACATGCGGCACAGTAAACGTAAATAGTTGTTTCTGTGGACCCGTTTGTTATGTCGGCACAGAAACCAAAGATAAGTAAACAACTGTGGATCAGTTTGTTAGGCATGGCACAGAAATCAAGATAAAAAAATAACTGTGGACCAGTTTGATACGCTTGGTACAAATGTTTGCGTGGTTCGATTTGATACGCTTGTCACATGAACATTAAAAGACTGAAACAATATGAGACAATAGAATGAAACAATAAGATACGTAACTAGTTGTTTCAGTGGAACGGTTTATTACACCCGACATATAAATCAACGATAAACAATTGTGGTTCGGTTTGTTACGCCCGGCACAGATGTTTGTATGGTTCGGTTTGATACGCCCGACATATAAACAGTAAAAGATAGAAACAGTAAACGAATGTTTGTATGGTCCGTTTTGATACGCCCGACATATAAGCAAAATGAAATAACGATAAATGACATGAATACTAAAAGAGAAACGAAAAAGAAAAACCTTACGCGATGCTATAGAAATTGTATGTGAAATTCATATTTTACGTTTATATCACGTACTGAGCGTTAGACTCATAGTTAGGTCTCGTTGATGTAGGTAAGGAGCAGATGAATGGATAAACCTCTTAAAAGACAAAGCTGGTGGAGTATTACTGTGTGGACGTTTGTATTGTTGGCGACGTTGACCTGTGGTTATGAACTCACGGAAAGGAATAAATGTTTTTAAAAGGCTTTTACGTGTTTTATGATTTCAAATAAATGTTTTAAGTTAATGTGTTTATTTAAATAATGAATTTATGATATTAAATTATAAAAGACTTCTGCTGTATATTTACTTTGTATTTTATACGATTTAGACTTCTGCTGTTTATTACTCTGATGTTCTATAAAGCAATGGTTTTTAAGAAAAGAGCAATGATTTTTATAGAAAATAAAAAAAATTTATACGAAAAATGTTACGGGATGTTACAAATATAATATATGATTTTCTGTCAAATCTAAAAGTAAGTTATAATTAAAGAAAAAACACGTTACATGTATTCCATGTAAGGGATTTAACAAATTAAATAATGACAACCATATATTTGCTAATAGCAAAAAATGTTAATGTTTATTTTATTCAAAAAAAAGTTTAAGATATAAATTATTGATGATTTTAAATGTTAGAGTTTAAATTATATTTTACCCAATAAACTATTATTCAATAATTTTGTTTCTAATAACAAAAATCGATAAGAGAATTATTGTAATACCCAAAAAATTTTCATCGTAAACTTAGGATGAGGGAGTTGATGTGGATATATTGAAATTATGTTATGTAATGAAATGTGGGAGTTTTATGTTATAGTTTATGCATAAATAATGATTTAAGTGGTTATGGAATTTATGAAGGAGAGAGTGGTCGTTGATGTGAAGGAAATGAATGACTCGTAATGTTCAAATTGGAGGAATTAGAGCTCTCTGTACGTTGTGGTTGATCAAGTAGGATGAGTGGTCGAACGGTTTCATGACAAAATATTACAGAGGTGAAATAAGGAACGTGCGATTGTTCGGCTGTGTGTGTTGGTGATCAACCGGCTTCTTCCAGAATTGTGAAGTTTAAAATGTTACGGTTGAACTCAGTCATTACAGAGTGTAAAATGTGGAATTGTGGTCAATAACGTATAATGGACGATAGACCAATTTTCACAAAGATTATTCAGAGTCTATTTTGCATGTTGTGTTGTGGTCGATCATCTGAAGAGTTTGATCAATTGGTAAGGTGAAGAGTCGTCTGCTATAAGATGAATGTCATGTTTCTATTTGATGGAATGATGATGACTCACCAAAGTGTTGTTTCTGGAGATGCCACTTCATACTTAAAGTCGGTTGATGACGGATTTAAGGAGGAACAGAGAGAAAGGTTTGAGAGAAACAGAGAGTTGTTGAAGTATAAAGAGAACGGGAGAGCAGTCGAGAGGAAGAAGCTAGAAGAGAAAGCAGACTATGGTTCTCTTCTCAAGGTAGGTGAATTTATTCATGGTCTTAGGAATGTAGTGACTAGCCTATAGATAAGTTATGTTTAGCAATTACTTATTGTGATTAGTATGTTCAAGGTATTGAAGATTAAAAGGAATATTTGAGGATACTTGCAAGAGGTTAAGCTAAGGAAGTGAGGTAATATATAGATGCATGTCTTTTTCATGATATTACATCAGCTCTCAGAATTCTCTAGGGTTCGCTAATCACTGACAAATTGTTTGAGAAAATCGTGAGAAGAGTCCTCGGTGTACTTATACAATTTGAAGTAAACTACTATAAACTATGGAGTCTTGACAATTTGAAGTAAACTACTGTAAATTCTATGGAGTCTTGACACAATGGTGTCTTGACAATGGTGTCTTGACACATCGCTGCAGTTCTTAGATGAACCGCCGCGGTTCATCACAAGTCTTCACATAGTTTTTAAAAACTATGGAGTCGCGACGGTTTGTATAAGAACCATCCCAGCGCCATATTATCATGTTTAATAATAAACGTGATAACGATATTAAATTTGATATTTTTTCATACATCAGTGATTAATTTATTAGAAAAAAATAATAATGATTGGTTTTTCACCTGTGATAAAAGAATGGTGGTAGGTTTATAATTTTTTCTATTATTTAATTTGTTCAATTATCATCGCATAAAAAGCCGTGCAACATAAAATGAGTAAAATCAAATGGTATTTATATTCTCAAAATTATAAATACCATTGTAGGCGGTTTCACAAGAAATCGAACGGTTTAGGGAATTTTAAAGATTTGGTCGAGAAGAAAAAGGGCAAAAGGAAATGGAAACGTTGGTGATGGAGGATAGTCCATGGTGATTTTCTATTTCGATTCACTTCTAACAGCTCCATTAGGTAATCAAACCCATTTCTTATCTTCCTTTTCACTCAATTTAATGCGATTGATCTTATCAATAACTGTAGCTAGGGCTTGTTTGATCTCTGAGTAGCAGAAGTTTGTGCTTCTCTGAGCTGAATTTGAAATTGGCGAACCTGATTCTTCTTGATTGATATTCTGGTACTTGTTCTTTCTTTGTGTTTTTCTTCTCGTTAAATCGTTTTGGATGTTCATGGTGGATCTGTCCTTGAGTAAATGCCGTCTCGGTGACATTGTGAAGCTCAGAGGATGACGCTGCAAACACTACTTTTTTATTTTTGGGGACTCTTTTCGGATTTGATTTCCCCGTCTTTCGACTAGTTTTTAACGTTTGATCCTCTCTCTTTTTTTTTTCTTTTCTGCACTCTCTTTTCCCAACGTGTTCGTGACTTTTCCGATTGCATAGTGGACGTGATTGAATTTTTTGATTTGTTCACTGTAAAGATTTAGTAATTGTGGCATTGCAGGTTGATTTCTTGTATTTTTGATCTTTCAAATGTTTTGAGAGCTTTTGTGCTTTTTCTATGGCATTTTCATTACTTAATTGATGACTAACAAATAGGTATTTCTGTTGTTAAATGGCAGGCGTTTGTTTCATAGAATGGGAGAACCAGAAATTTTTACAATTGGATGGCAGGGTGGTGGTTTTAATACTTTTTGAAGTTAGAAGGAAAGTTAGGCTGAATGGAGTGTAACAGAGATGAGGCTGCAAAGGCAAAAGAGCTTGCTGAGAAGAAGTTTGTGGCAAAGGACATCATGGGGGCTAAGAAATTTGCTTTAAAGGCACAAAGTTTGTTTCCGGGACTTGAGGGTATTTCTCAAATGCTAACGACACTTGATGTTTATATTTCTGCAGAGAACAAATTCAATGGAGAAATAGATTTTTATGGGGTACTCGGTTTAGATTCAAGAGCTGATGAGGAGACAGTGAGAAAACAATATAGGAAGCTGGCTCTTGTTCTTCACCCTGATAAGAACAAATCTATTGGAGCTGAAGGGGCTTTCAAGCTTATTTCAGAGGCTTGGAGTTTGTTATCTGATAAAGCTAGAAGAGCAGCATATGACCAGAAGCAAAATGTAAAAGCTTACAAAAACGTTTCAACTCCAGGTGGGGGCTCATCTGCACATCCTGGGTCATTTGATTTTTACAATTTTACAAAATATACCACACTAAATGAGAGGATGCAGAAGAGCAAGAAACGATATCCACATCCTCCAGCTCCTGCTTCTTCACCAAAGCCAAAAACCAATACCTTTTGGACTGCTTGCCATCGGTGCAAGATTCAGTATGAGTATCTTCGAGTTTATCTTAACCATAACCTTCTATGCCCTAACTGCCACGAGGCATTTTTTGCGATAGAAACACCCCCTCCGTCTTCTAATGGTTCTAATTACTCAACCAGGAATTTCACCCAACATAAGGAGAATTCAAATCATCAAACTGCTGGTGATGTTAGAATAAAAAAGGGGTTGAATGATACATCCACAACCAATGTTGGAATGGGAAGATCAAATGATTTGGGTACACAAAATGAAAGCAACTTCCAATGGGTTTCATTCTCAAGAACACCCAATACTTCAACTGTTGCTCATGCCACAAACATGGTTCAGCAAGCATATGCCAAAGTGAAAAGAGAGCGGGAGGAGGCACAGGCAGCCACTAAAAGAGAGGAGGCCTTGCGGAGGAAGCAGCACACATCGAACAAGTCAGGTGCTGCTTCATCTTCAAAACACTCTGGTGTCTCAAAAAGAAAAAGAAGCTTGGATGATATTTCTACAATAAGCCGAGGGAGGAGTATAACCAGTCAAATGGGCTTAGGAAATGCCGCAGGTAATTTTTTTGGATTAGCTGAAAGTAATGCTGAATCAAGTAGGATCAGTGAAAATATTAAGCCTATCCTCAGGGATGGCCCTATTAATGAGATTCAAGCTTTACTAGTGGAGAAGGCCAGGAAGGAAATAAGGAAAGAACTAAACAGATTGAGCGCTACTACTTTGGTCACAAGTGCCCATGAAGATGGAATTGGGAATGAGGTGGCCAATGAGAACAAAGACGATTCTTTGGAAATAGGCAGCATAATTGATCAAAGCACCTCTACTGAATCGATTGATGCAAAGAAGGGAGGCTCTAACGAGAAGTCTTCACTTGGCAATTATGAAGCTAATATGGATGCACAGTCGAGGGGAACAATGTCAATACCCGTCCCTGATCCTGATTTTCATGATTTTGACAGGAACAGAACTGAAAGGGACTTTGAAAAAAATCAGGTGTGGGCGGCCTATGATGATCAAGATGGGATGCCCCGATACTATGCCATGATTCATAGTCTGATTTCCTCAAATCCATTCAAAATTCGAATCAGTTGGCTAAGATCAAAGACGAACATTGAGCTGGGACCAATAAATTGGGTTGGCTCGGGGTTTAATAAAACTTGTGGTGCTTTTAGAATAGGTAAGTACGAGAATTACAACTCCATCAATTCTTTCTCACACAAGGTTAGGTGGACAAAAGACAAACATGGAGCCATTTGTATATATCCCAGTAAGGGGGAAGTTTGGGCTCTCTATAAGAACTGGTCCCCTGATTGGAATGAGCTTTCAGCCGATTATGTAGTTCAGAAGTATGAAATGGTGGAAGTGCTTGAGGACAATGATGACAAATTAGGCATAACTGTTATTCCGCTTATCAAAGTTGCTAATTTCAAGGCAGTGTTCCACCCACATTTGGACTCCAGAGAAATTAGGAAGATTCCAAGAGAAGAGATGTTTAGATTTTCTCATCGGGTGCCTTCATATTTGATTAGGGGCCACGAAGCACCAAATGCTCCGCAAGGTTGCTGGGAGCTGGACCCGGCAGCAACCCCAGTGGAACTTCTTGACGTCATAGAAGACTGTAAAGAAGTAGAGATTGTGATGAATGTCGATGTTACAGCTGAAAGTGCAGTGGATGAGATCAAAATAATTCAACAGAAGGTGGTATAAATTTCATAAGGGAAGAAAGATGAAATTTTCGAGCATGCTGATACAAAGAGGTACTGGATGAGATCCAGTTACAAAGAATGGACAAACTGTAGGCCCACATCAAATCTCCAATTATTTTGTTAGATGCAAAAAGAATTTGTCTACTCAGTGCAGTGCCTTTTGGATTCTGAACCTGTTCGCTTATGATTGACTGCAATTGTATGTGGTTTTGCTGTAAACTACTCAAGATCAAATAGTTTGGTGAACTTCAACCTATTATCAAACTCTAGCAGTTCAGAAGTTCTCATGTTGTTATTTTATTGGTCTTCTCGGAGGATCATATTTATTATCGGTAGAGATGCTTCTTTCTTCTGACAACATCTCCATCCAGAGTCTGTAAATATTCGGGTACGCACAAGCGCCAACCCTCCTTCATTTTACATGTTTACACTTCTTTTCTTGTAGTGTCACTATGAGATTTTGTCTGTTTATTCATCTTAAGAGTTATATCTTTGCAAGGATTAGCTTTAATATAATATTAAGAAAATTTCAGTGCCCAATTGAATTACACCTGCAGGCAGAACTATCCATGATTGCCAGTTAGTAGGTTTGTGAGTTCTCAGCCGGAGTATAGTTATCTGATGGAATTTTATGATTTTTTTGCTTATACAAAGCCAAAATGACATGTTTGGTGCTCTGAAAATCCACTTCATATTGTATGAGAATCATAACTTAGTTACATGATAGAAGTAATACTAATCTTTCTCCAATTTTAGTGTTATAAGCTTGTGATGTCATTGACATTTCTTACTCTCATACATGTTATTTCCCCTTTATTTAAAAATTTTATTTGAATCTTCTCATTAATTGGCTGCAAAAGTTATTTGGGTTTTGCATAAATTTGGAACTCTCGAAATTTTCTATAAATCGTTGCTGTCTCATGCTTTTGAGAGGCGAAAGCCTGATAAGAATAAAGGTAAAGATTATGGGTCTTTCTGCCCAACTGAAACAATACTTTTTGATGATTAGACGTTGGATGCCGTTGGGTTTCAAACCACATTCATTACTCCAACACACAAGAGTTCTGCAACAGTAACAACTAAAACGAAACACTAAACAGTGGCAAGACAACACAAAAACAGAAACACAAAACCCCAGAAACAATAACGGGAACCACACAACCACTAGCAAGAACACAAAAACCCAGAATCCACAAGTTCGAAATCACTCTCCTATCACTGGAAGATTATCTCTCCAAATTAGCGTAATCCCCCGCTGCTCAGCAAAATCTCATGTATATCTCCTCCCCTGAGCCGTTACCCATCATTCACCAAGTTCCACCCAAAACACAGCAACACGCACGAACTTGGCACCTCAGCAGAGAACTATTGTTCTGCCATTGACTTCCTCCTGCTGTAAACATTGCCAGTGTCAAATCGTCCCTCATCCTTCCTTCCCATAAGTGCATTAGATGCTCTAATGCTTTATGGGATAATACATGTCCTTTGTTAACAGCAAAATGAGTTCATACCCCATGCATTTAATGTTTCCTTAAAAGTTACCTAATTATCTTTTGTTCAGGGAGAATTTTCTTTATTCCTCGTAAAATTTTCATCCCCATGTACATGCTTTTTTTAATACCAAAAAAAAAGTATTTATATTTGGTTACCAGATACTTTTGGGCAATTTTTAGCCAAGCTTTGTAGCTTAAGTGGATGAAACTATGGGTTATCCTGCGTAGATGTACATATCTTATGTCTAGTGTATTCATTGTTAGAGTAATTATGACTCGTTGTACATAGTTTAAGGATATCACTTGTGAATGAATGACATGCAATACATTATTAGTGATTAAAGCAGTGTTTGTCTTAATATTTGTCATATATGTTTAAATTTCTTTTTCTGCATTTTAGTGGTATAGCTATTCTACATTCTCATTTTATATTAGAATTTTGGGTAAAGAGTAATTTATATAATGACTTTTGAAGTCATTTATGGGAGAAAATGACAAATTAATCATCTTACTTTGTGATCAATGACAAGTTAACTACAAAAGTATTTTCGTTAACAACTTAACCATTGAGCTACGAAAAATTGACGGAGTAAACGTCACGATTACGCTTTTCATTAAATAGCGTTGTCGTTCTTCTACGGAACGTTAGCTTTTTGTAATGGAACGTTGTCTTTTCGCTGCAGAACGTGAGTCCTTAAAATATAATTTAAGAAAGTCGACATTTCGCAGATGAATGTTGACATTCAGTAAAGGAATGTCGTCTTTTTGCATATGAATGTTTGCAAATAAAAAAAAAATTCATTGTCTTGTATTATTCGTAGAAAAACATAGACAACATAAACAAGCTGTGATTCTCCGTAAAACAATTCTAAATCATCCAAAATTGAAAATATTAATATTCTTTTACAAAATCTTCTAAATTATAAAATTTAAAATCTTTTAAATTTATTTATTTTTTTATAAAATTTGAAATCTTTTAAATTAATTCTCCTAGGATATTTACTCTTTTTTATCGAAAGTCTCTTTTAAAATCACGATTTGTTTCCATTTTTTTCATGAGTATTTGATTTTTTTCACTACGATTTTCATAAAGTTAACTGTAATGTTCGCGACGGCAATTTCTCATAGTTGAGTGGTTAAATTGTTAGTAAAAATACATTTGTGGTAGGGGTGTGCAGAATTGGACCGGTATCGAAGAATCGGACCGGAACTGGCGGTTTCGGTACCGGTTCGGTGCATTTTATATGGGTACCGAACCGAGTCGGTGCTGAGGAGCTCAACACCGGCTTTGTCGGTCTGGTTCTTGGTACTCAGTACCAAAGAACCGAACCACCCGAAGAACCGAGCCCTAATTAAATTAGGGCATTTTTCTTTCTGGTCTCGTCTCGATCTCTCTCTCTCAAGTCTCTGCAGTCCCCTCAGCTCCTAGCTCCTAGCTCCTGCACCCAGACCCCGAGTCCCGATCGAATCGATCCTGGTTGCACCCTGCCACGGCGCCACCCCAGTCCTCGAGTGACGAGTCTTCAGCTCCTGCACGGCTGCACCCCGAGTCCCGACCGTTGAAGTTTGAACGGTGATCGTAGTCGCACGATGCACTACGCTGCCAGCTCCTACAACCCGAATCCCTGGTCGGCCGATCCTGCAACCCACCACCCCGAGTTCAGCTCCTGCACGGCTGCACCCCGAATCCCCTATCTGCTGCTCACTGCTCAGTGCTTTGTGTGTCCATCTGTCTGAGCCTCCACTCCGGCCCTCCCAACCTGTCGGCTTCTGTTTGCAAACTCTGGTCAGTGACTCAGTGGTCAGTATTCCTATTTGATATTTCCATTTTCTGATTCTAGTTAATCGGCAGTGTTGTGTTGTCTCCTCTGAATGCAAATTGAAATTGTTGAATCCGTTATTCTAGTTAATCGACAATGTTTTGTTCAATCTGTTATCTGTTAGTGTTGATTTTGTATGTTTGTTAATCTGTTCTTGTTGAATCATCAATTTGTGAATTGTGATTGTTGAATCAGTTAGTGTTAATCCGATCAGGTGTTACTGTTAGACTATACAATGTAATTATTTAGGGGGTTTTTTTTTTTTTTTTTTGCATTTTATACATTTATAAATTTTTATTAAAATTTCAAAAAATCAAAAACAAAATTCTGTACCAAACCGGTACTGGTACCAAACCAATCGGTTCGGTACCCATACCGAAATAACCGGTTCGGGATCGGTACCGGTATTGAATTTTGAAGACCGGTATTGACCGGTCTGGTACCGTACCACCTCGGAACCGGATCGAATTGGACAGCGCACACCTCTAGTTAGTGGTTAACTTGTTATTAATTACAAAGTATGATGGTTGATTTGTTAATTTTTTTATTTATAACGAATACTTCAAACTTTTTTAAAACAAAATATATTTTATCATTTTATCTATCCATAAATATATTTTTGTATGTTAAATCAATCACATCAAATATACATGACAATTTTATTTTTTAAAATCTAATCAATTTTTAGACAAAAAAATAAAAAATTAACCACAATTTTTTATTATTCGTGACAAATCAACGATTATCATTTTTTTTAACAAATAAATTATTAAATTACGAAAAATTGACGTCGTTATCATCGCTGTCACATTTGTCGTTAACTCTTTAATAACGAATCACAAATGAAAATGGTTAATTTGTAATTTTCTCATTTTTAGACTGAATCTCAGTTTCCATTTTTTGCTTGAACTCAAATGAATTACTGTTAGAATTAAAAAGAAAGTTAGGTTAAGGGCATAAATTTGACATATAAAATAAAGTTGTTAATAATAAAAAGATTAATGTATATTTTGTTAGATATAATGCTTACAAGTCGCCAGAAACCGATTTCTATAAGATTTTTATTAATTTCATGATGATTCAAAGTCAAAATATTTAATGGCCAAGTTCATAAAATAGATGCAGGCAATCGTATAAATAGTTTAACTTATTGTATTAAAATTAGGTTAATAATACTGATTTACAAATCTATTAATAGTTTATTTTAATTGACCTACGTCACTAATACTTGTTAATCTTGTTTATTTTATTTTAAAATGTAATTATCAAAATCAGAATAAAACTTGACCACATAATAAAATAAATAGAATAATTAATTTGGGCGAGGTCAAATTATCATTTGACCTGGTCCAAAGAATTTTATTATTTGAAAATGAAACTAAATTCTAAAAATTTGAGAAATTAACAAAATAACCACTCAGCTATAAAATTAATGACAAGTCAAAATATTAAATAATTTTTGCTAAAAAAAAAAAAGACACTAAACTATGAAAAATCAAGGACACAAACATTGTTATAATGTTATTCGTTAAAAATTTAATGTGTCTTATGCAGCGAAAGAAGAATATTTGTTGCAGAAAGATAATTTTTTATAGCGGAAATGAGTTTTTCTGTGTGAAAAGTGAGTCTTATTCTACAGACTTGCTTTCTGCAACGAAATGCGAGTATCGGTTGCGACAAGAATATTTTTTCGTATTAGGACTTACTTTTTTTGTAATGGAAATGCATTTTTTGCTGCAGAAAGTAAGTATTATTCCAAGAATTGAAGAACGTGGTTTATGCAGTGAAATATTAATATCCGCTGCAGAAAATATTAATATCCGTATTTTCTGCAGTGTAAAGGGTCCGCAGTAGAAGATATATTCATTGTGGAAAGAGTATTTTCATATTTCTAATAATAAAGATAATATCGATATTTGTTTTATTTATTTTTCATAGTTCAATATTTTATTTATTTATTATTCTAAAAAATCAAAATAATAAGAAAAAATTTTATTATAAAATTATTTAATTTATTACCGACCTCGAACGACGATGTTGAAAAAGTCAACCAGAGGAATGACTCTTATTTTGCAATTACTACGTAGCATTCAAACAACGAATCATAATATGCCACGTGTAATGCAATGCGTGGTTGGGCCCCACGTTCAGCTCTTTATAAAGAAGGTGGAAATTTCAAAACCGAGTTGTGTATTTGGTTTGGCGACGAAGAAGGGGATCTGCGTCGGTTTCAGGCTCTCGATTTCGGCTCTTCTTCTTGTTTGTTCTCCTCGCGGCTATGGTAAATTTGATTTCTCTTTTTGTTGTGATCGTGGGCTGAGTTTCTACGCCTTCGATTTGCATTTCTTTTTGCGCGTAATCGGCAGTTCTCTTGCGCTGATGCATGAGATGTGTGATTTGTTTACCTTGTAATGGATCTATGTTCTTGTTTTATGAAATTTATGATTCTGCGATTGTTACGGAATATGGTTTGATTGAGCTAGATTAATAATTGAATATTGTGAGAGCGTATCCTGAAATGGTCGCGTCATGTTTATTTGTTTGTATTATCTCTTTTTGGAGAAATATCACTGCATTAATTTGTATTCCAAATGCATTCTTTTTATTTATACGGATTGGCAATGGGATATTTTGAAATGTTATCCTGATCTCTTTTTCATCGTTGTTTTCTCTTGTAAATTTAGCGTGCCCTTTATTTTCTTACGAAATATCGTCACAAATATGTAATTGTTGGGTATTCCAGACTACATCAAGGCGTTTGGCTGACAGGAAGGTGCAGAAGTTCGAGAAGAACGTGACAAAGAGGGGCGCTGTGCCTGAAACCTCTAAGAAAGGGAAGGACTATCCTGTTGCTCCCATTCTTCTTGGATTCTTCGTATTTGTTGTCATTGGATCATGTAAGAATCTACCTTTTTCTACTTTTAGAAGAAGCTTTTTTTATATGTACGCGTTACAATGCCATCGAAACTTTCTAGTATATCATTTTAGATTTATATGAAACTGCCTTATTTGTATGCTCATAGAAAATGTAGAAGGGTATTATTATTTCACTCATGCATTGTCTGACGCAGTTTTGGGTCATTTCTCTGTGAATTGCACATCAAGTAGATACAGTTTTAGCATTTGTTGAAATAGATCTGGTTTGTTGTGTTGCGGTATCAGTATTAACATAGGAGCGAGAAAAAGCAATGATGGCTTGTGTTTATCTGTTTAGTTGTAGTTCCTAGTTTGCTTTTAATTACCCCAAGCTTAAGACTGAATGTTTTAAAGCTTTTGCATTGGTTGTATTTTGGATAAACTGCGTTGTCCTTAGACTAGGTGTCTTAGATTTCTTCTTAAGTAGTTTGCTATTTATGGAGTTTGGATTTGTCAAACTCGTTAGGATAGACTCACCTGATCTTTCACATGTGTTCTATTGCAGCCATCTTTCAAATAATCAGGACAGCAACTAGCGGAGGGATGGCATAATTGTCTTACTTCTGATATGGGTGCTGGTGGCCTCATTTTGCCATTTCATCTTCTCTTTTGCTAGCCTAATGGAGGGTGAAACATAGATCACCCATGTAGAAAAGTACAAGTAATCTATGCTATTAAAGACTCAAAAGATTTTCTGATAAAACAAATTCTCTTATCTTCTCGTCTTTGCTTAACGTTTAAATGTTCTTATCTATTAATTTACTGATATTTTGTGTCTCATCATGGCTCGGTATTAGTACACTCACAAGTTTCTGATTTGGATTAGGCGCACAGATTTTCTTTCAACATTTCCTCAATTTAAGTGGAGCACTGGGGTTATATATAGGATAGCTCCGTGTCATCAATGGTTTAAATCCCTTTGGACTCGCAATAATTAGAAAACTCCAAGCCCAAAAAACATAATTACAGCAATTGAAAGGTTTGCCAACAAAACTAGCTGGTTTGGCATTCCCAGTTGGTCTTAAAAGGGGATGGATCAACCTAGATAGATAGCATTAATAGCCAGTCTTGTTTTAGGACTTGAAGTATTCTTTCTGTGCCTATGATTTGTTGTTCTTGGACCACCCTAGTGTAGCATAATCTAGAAATCTATGCACGTTCCCATAGATAATTTGGAAACAATACTTTGACTTCTTGCTTACACGTCACTTCTCAATTACTATGATATAATATAAATATATAAATCAATTCGTTCGTAAATGATACATGGCATTATAGTAATAATTATTGTTCTTAAATAGTTGGATAATTAACAAAAAAAAAAAAAAACTCCAAATTATGAGATCAACGACAAATCAAAGTTTAAACTAATTTTTCCTAACAAATAAAACTTTTAAAAATAAATTTTACAGTTATATTTTTCATGTCTCGAATATCTTTGTAATTAGCTCCAACCTGCAGTGCCAACCCACAAATATATACATGGACATTTGCACTTTAATTAACGATATATCTACGGACGTCTATAAAATTAACACAGACTTCTTAAACACTTTTTTTTAATAAAAAACGTGATTGCAAAACTTTACCTTGTTCATTTTTCATAGTTCATAACTTTATTTATTAACAAAATTAATTTAAAGTTTGAAATTTCATAATTCAAGGTTATTTTTGGTTGAATAACCTAAATTTTTTGTTATGATGACATGAAAAAGGCCCATAATTAGATGTATGATGCCATTGTCATCAGTATGAAAGCAAGCAACATTTATTATTTTAATTAAGAATTCCTGTTGTAAATATATTTATTTAACTCAAAAAACAGAGTAGACCTTACAGAACAGCTATTTATACATAAATCCACATAATCACTTCCTATGTTACCGTATTGACACGCACACCAAGTTAATGAAGTTTACCACAAAGGAGTTCTACAAATACAACAACAAAATAAAATCATACAAACCGGTTAAACGGCCTCCTCCCGGTCCCGGCCGGCAAAGAAGCCGGCGAAGCAACAGCCGGACTCTCGATAGAACGTACAGATCGGTTCTCATCTAAATTCCTATTGGAGTTGGAAGCTTTGCTGAACTTGGATACATTAGTAAATGGATATGATAATCTTCTATTGGACTGGCTGTTAGGAGTGCCTAAAAACCTGTCCCTTGAATATAGAGTTGATCTTTCTTTGGCTTTGAATGAAATTGTCGGAGCCATATAGCGCGGACCCAGAAATGGTGGGCAGCTCACGAGGCTGTTATCATCGTTTAACGGTGCATCGAAAAGGGATCTACCCCCTCGGGGTCTTTGTCTTGAAAATCTCGACAAGTTTGAGATGCTCTTGGCAGGAGAGCTTCTGAGTGAGGGTGGAGTTTGCTCCAGCTTTGTAGCTGTGGATTTTGTCGATTTGGGTGTTGGAGTTTCCAATTTTCGTGGGCTGAGGTTCGGTCGATGAGGAGTTTGGAGGAGAAAATTCTTCGGAGTTTGTAAAGGGAGCTGTCGTTCTAGCCAGTTACACCATCGTAGATCTCCTCCGGTGGAAGGCCGATTAGTTGGTGTTTCTTGAGCAGACTTTGGAGTGTTCTTCAACAACTGCAAGCAAAGATGTAAGTTTGATCAAATGGAAAAGTATATGAATAAACCATTAAGTCAAAAGCATAATGTCTAGGATCCGCGATGCCAAAGAACAGGCTCATATCGATGCCAAAAAAGTTCGTCTTAAATCTAAAACAGGCACTGATGTATAAACCATTATCAGAGTTCCAACCTTACCATTATCTTTTCTCATATACTTAAAAACTACATTGTTGAGCTAGAAGATCATAAAAACAATATGTCAATGCCGAATTTGGAGAGAAAAGTAAGGGTAAATCGGAAACATAAATTTCATCGACAAGAGACTCAAACAACAATGGCCGGATTAAAATTTGTTGATTTGTGGATTCTGGGTAGACGTCCCCCACTTAGGTCAGCTCTAGGAGAGCCACTTCTGCCTACGAATCTTCACTTCTGCCAATTAAGCGTTAATTGTGGGAAAGAGGATGAGAGATTCTGATGCATAGTGAACCCAAAAGAAAAACTACGAGATTAACAACAATGCTAAGACTCATAAATTAATTCTAAATGATCTAATCACGAATTAGGAAAAATCCATAAACTCGGAATGTCCTATTTCTACTCTCTCTATAAGATCAATGCGACAATATTAAATAATAATCCCTCGTTGCTAACTAATTATGCCACCTCACTATGATTATTTTCCACTTTGCCTGCCCAAACAACTAGAATCTATTCTAGATATGTCTTCGCTTCATTTTCACTCTCAACACATTCCGCTAATAAGGACATGTCCGCGTCTTTCCAATGAGGGATTTTGGTATGAACAAAAACGAAAAGATTGAATTTTTATCAACAAGCTCGCTTTATAGGAAGTTGAATCATCCAATCTCATTGATAGAAATCAAGATAATAAGATCAACTCAGCAGAAATTCAAGGATCTGCTATCCCTCCTTAAGAGCCAAGCTTAATTCTTTTTAAAATATTAATTCCCCTCCAACAAACTTTATTATCATAATTACTACAATATAATAAAGAGAAAACAAAACAGCCAAGCAAAAAAAAAAGATCAATCACTTTGAATATATATTGGTGGCTTACTTCCTTACATTACTCCCACCCCAACAATACTATTCATAGATTTGAGTGGGAAAATAAAGCATGAAACAACTTAGGTGGAGTTGATTACCTCTGGGGAATAGGCATATGACATTGCTTTTTCTCTGTTGATAATTGCCTCCAACTTCCTCCTCATCCTCGCGTCTCTTTCATTCTTTGTGATAAAGCTGTCGTCCCAATTTTTACAGTTACCTGCCTCAGACTAAAGTGAAAAATTTATAATCCCAATCAAATTGTTGTTTTCCACAAAAAAAAAAAAGTAGCGCAAAACATAATGCAATTGGCCCCAATAATTGGAAAATGTAGGAACTTACTGTTTGCCTTGATCTACTTGAGTTGCTATCGACTTCTTTATCACTCTTGTATCGACCGTTATGTTGGCATTGGTTTTCCATCATTTGGATCCTCCATGATTGAATCTGAGATTGAACTCGTACTAAACGCTGCATCTGTTTCATGGCGTTTGATGTCTGTCGTTTAACATTCTGTCCACTTACTATGCCTTGAAGCCTCACCAGACCCTTCACTGCTCTAAAGCCCCTCCTTGCCTTTAAGATGAAAATATAATATCTACTTTATAGTAGAGAGAGATAAAGTCTAATTTGACACAGACATAGTCCACTGATATCTTGAGATTTGAAGTTTCCTTACTATGATTTTTCATAGGGAAAAAAAATCTAATATGCGGAAGTTAATAGAGATTAAGCATTTTGAAGATTTTTTGGACTATCTAGTTTCATCGCAATGTTGTTATTTTCGACATTAAAAAGCCAATTACCAATCCTTAGAATAATGTTAATTTAAAATTTGCTAAGTGGATCTATTTTCAGAAATTTTTTAAGATTTATCCTTTCGATTTAGCTCTCTCGAATTAGAGAGAAACTGATTTAAATTAACCTTTTATCGTCATTTTATAATTCAACTTCATATTTTCAAGCAAAGAACGATAGAGAGAGCTTACCAAATGACCTCTAAACATAGCTTGGATCTTAGTAGCTGAAGCATGATAGTTTATTTGAGTTGGTTCCGGCATGTGACTAATTTCCTCATGTTGATGAAGAATAATACTAGGTGGAGAAACACTTGGACAAGCACTTTTAGGAGAAGCAACCTCGGGGGAAGAAACTCTCGGCGATGTTACAATGGGAGAGGCAGCTCTTGGAGGCAAAATTGCTGGCAGGACCTCCTCAACTGACACCGGAGGCCTAAATTCGATATTTTCCTGTCCCTTTTCAAAATCGCTAAAGATTTTCTCAACGCTACTTGGTTTTCTAAGGAGAGGAATCAATGAATTGGATTTTCTTTGGGTTAGCTTTCCAAGTCCTTTCTTCTCCTTTTTGCCTCCATTATCAGAAACCTGTGATAAAATGAAGTGGCAATGGTAATGCATAATGCAATCTAATCATCTTGATTCTCAATCGAATTCTGTCAAATAGTTTTGTCCTTTTTATGCATAAAACATCTTCAGGAAAAATAATAGCAATCTATGACTGTGTTTGGTTGAAATATTCATTCAATGAGTGCAAATTGAGCCACGCGTTTTAAATTGACATTTTTTATCGGCATATTACCGTAAAGAATATTTATACCAATTCTTACATAGAGTTAAACGAATCGGTTTTACAAGGATCTTAAGGAAAAGTATCAGAGTTCATGTCAACAAACGGCATGCAAATTTAGTCAAGAAAATAAAAAATATAGGCATATGGAAATGGTTACGATACAGTAAATTTAACTCTTCAGTGAATTAATTGTTAGAAATCGAACAATAAAATAAAATAATATATAAAAAATTGAACACACAAATTTAACATGAAAAACCCTTTTGAAAAAAAAAATCATAGGCAGAAGAAAACAATCACTATGAAAACCGAAATACAATCGCCCGTTTTACAACTCAAACTTACATAAATTTATTGAGAACAACAAAACTCTAAAGGTGATCCGTAAAGTAAACCCATTGGCCCGACTCAAAAGAATTTGGGCCACTAAACTCTAACGTGAAGTCAATTTTGAACCTCTCAATGAAGGATTCAAGAAATGATGAAATATCCCATGAGTGACATATATTAAACAACAGTAACATTTATGCATTTGAAGAGCTAAGATTTATCAAACAAGACAAAAATATTTAAAAAATAACATTAACTCACAATGTTTAGCCTCTTTTTAGTAGGTATGCAACAGCTTTTCATAGCAGAAAACCAATTCCTTCTCTTCTTCATTCTCCAAGCATCAGTGTGAAAGAGAAGCTAAGTCACACAGATAGATACTCATGAATCTGAAATTATTAGATTGGGCAAATAGATAGAACAATTCTCATGAATTACTATAAATTCCCATGACAGAAGAACTCGAGGAACAAAACCCAGTAAAAAGAAAAATTTCCATGGAAGGAAATTTTTTACTGTACTATCCTCCTTGCTTGGACCATTTCAACCATCAATTCACATTTTGTTTCTTAAAAGAACACTGTTTACAACTTCTAGGCTTGGAGAGAGACAGGGGAGAGAGAGAGAGGGGGCTAATTTGACAGCTCCCATTAAATTTAATTCCCAGGTAGAACAAATAATAAGAGGAGTGCAAAATTAAGAAAGAATCCCAAACTAGTACAACAGAAGAAACCCACCTGAAAAAATTTCAAGTAACTTACCCAGTCTAGAGATCTCATACGCAGAAAGATAGAAATTATTAGAAACCCAGAACATCTCTACAGATTTTAATGAAGTTTACTAAAGATCAGACAATACGAACCTAATCGACCTTCCGAGCTTTAGGAAGCTGCTAGGAGCAAAAGAAAATGCTAAACACGGCTCCCTCCTTCTCCCTCTCTCTCTCTCTCTCTCTCTCTCTCTCTCTCTAGTCACCCACTAGTCTACAATACGAAGTTTCTTTCTTCCATGGCTTTACAGGAACCTTTCTGCATAGCTCCTCAGACCCTTTACTTTCTCTCTCTCCCTAGAACTTCGAAACAGGTTCTTACTGGTGTGAAATTTCACTTTTTTCTTTCGCCATTTTCACCTTTTGTGGGCTTTTCTTTTTCTCTGATGATGATGATGACGCTGGTGGTGCTGGGTGTGTGAGGGAGAGAGAGAGAGAGAGTGACAGGGAAAGTTGGCTACTTTCTCAGTCACAATGCGTTCAACGTCACTTTACATTGGGATCAATCCTTTTTATTTTTTTTCTGGATGGTCTTTTCATAACTTGACTAATTACATTAATTAATCACCTAATCAGCCTTTTAATCTCTTTTTTGAATCTAATTATACCTAAATCTTAATAAACTAACTAAAAAAATCCATGGAGTGATCTTTATTTTTGTCCTCTTTCACAGTTTCCAAAGACCCGTTAAATAGATAATGTGAAACCTAAGGTTGGGATTCACCCGGTTCGGTTTAGTTCCGGTCTATTCTATCTTAGAATTGAGCAAGTTAGGTCTGGTTCTTAATTTAAGTAACAAAAACTGTACCAAACTAGGTTCCAAACCAAACCAAACCAACCAAAGTAAGGTTCATAATCGAATCAAAATCAGGTTGACTTTTGGTTTGTTTTTTGCTCAGTTTTTTGTTGGTTTTTTGCTTCGGTTTTTTGTTGGTTTTGTTAGTATTTCCAAATGGAATCAAAACTTTTAATTCTAATGTATTTGGTTTCTTACAGTTGGAGTGAACCAAAAAAACTTCAATTTAGTCTTGTTTAAGTAGTTCCAACTAAACCAGCTACTCCCTTGTAGTTAATATTATAATATAAATAAATATGAAAAAGAATATATATATATAAATAAGAAAAATGACAAATCAACCATTATACTTTATATTCAATGACGAGTCATAAAGTCAATCACTAAAGTATTTTTCTTAACAATTTAATCACTAAACTATAGAAAATTGACAGAGTAAACACCGCGGTTATGTTTTCCGTTAAATAACGTTGTTGTTCCGCAGTAGAACGTGAATTCTTGAAATATAACTCAAGAACGCCGTCGATTTGCAGAGGAACGTCGTCGATTCGTAGAGGAACATCTGCAAATAATAAAAAAAAATTCATTTGTCTTCTTCATAGAAAACCACAGACAAACTGTGATTTCCTATAAACTATAAAATAATTCTAAATAATCCGAAAATTAAAATATTAACATTCTTTTACAAAATCTTCTAAATTATAAAATCCAAAATCTTCTAAATTCATTATTTTACAAAATCCGAAATCTTCTAAATCCATTCTCCATGGATATTAACTCTTTTCCATTGAAAGTATCTCCTAAAATGATGAGTTCTTTTTATTTTTTTTCATGGGTATTTATTCTTTTCTATTGCAATTTTCAGGGCAATGTTAGCGGCTGCGGTTTTTCATAGTTCAGTGGTTAAGTTGTTAGTAAAAAGATTTTAGAGATTGATTTGTCATTGATCATAAAGTACAATAATTAATTTGTCATTTACCTATATATATATATATATATATATATATAAAATAAAAGTAATATATAAAAGAAAAGTTGGTAATATTTTAATCTTGTCTTAAATATCATTCATTAATTTGTATAATTAATATATTATTTTAATTATTTATAATATCTTAATAATTATTAATGAATATATGTAAACATTACGTATTCTGTAACATTACTTAATATTTAAATTCAAATACAAGCTGCTCGAGAAAGGTAACATTCAATATTTAAATCTAATTGAATATTTTGAATCTAAGTAGTTTGATGTTAAATCTTAGTAGCCTATCAAACCCTTAGACGTAAATAAACTTCTTAAAAATAAAAAGGATATTCATAAATATTAATTTATACGAATTCAAATAAGTTATACAATGTCAAAAGAACACGAAATTAAAGAATTAATGACGTTTAATAAGATACAAATTGAAAGATTATACAAAATAATATTCAATATGTATTTGTCACGCTAAATATTTATATAATTTCGTTGATACTACCATCTTGACAAGTATCAATCATATTAGAAACATGTTAATTTTCTTCACGTTTAAGAAGATAGCAATTCTAGTAAAAACAAGATATAAAAAATTTAAATGAATCACTCAAAAACACAAAATTTTACATGTTACGCATTCTTAATCGAACGACTTCTGCAATATTATTGCGCGCAATAATATCTCAATAATTAAACAACCTTATCGGCCTATGTCAACCTCTCTAGTTAAAACAAGCCAACTATTCATCTACCAAGTTGAGATCACTAACTATGTGGCACGCTTTATCATCTCTTCTTCCAACTTTCCAACATTGTTTTTCGTTCCCCTCGCTTTCTCTTACACCTAGAAAATTTCACATATGACGCTAAACATGATTTCAGGCCGGATTGTTTGTCCGATGCCATCGCTTTAGCGTTCGAATAATCTTTATCTTCCTCCACTGCCTCCCTTTGATCATTGCTTCCAATAGCTACCATCCAACCAACAAACATACATTATTGAAAAACAAATTCATCACTTTTTTAAACATTCTTCTAATCGATTTTTTTGAAAGTGCAATGTTACAAAGACACTTTAAATTTCACTTTTTTCATGTTTTTATAAGGTTGAACGAGTGAGTGACAGATCGACATATTTCTCTATTGTTATGCCTTTTGAAGATACATAAATTTAGAGAAGCTTATTTAGCTTACCACTTCGGATGCTAATAATCCAATCATGCGCTCGATTATATCATGAACTAGAACGACCTCATCATAACTTGAAATTGTACTTTCAAACACATCTTTGGAGGATTATCTATAGCTCTGGCTAATGTTACTTCACCATTGCCTGCAGAAAATGCAAGGCTGAAGGCCGAGTCTAGAAGGCTCAGATTCTCGGAAGACAAAAATTTTGCTGCGTGTTTAGACATCACAACTTCCATTTGATTCTTAAGCTTGTGATTTCTCGAGTGGACCCCTTCGATTTTCCATAGAAATTGCTCGAATGAATAATTTCTGCACCTAAGAGCCAAATCGCCATTGAAATTCCTATATATTTTGTCGCCCTCAATGTTCTTTTCCGTCACAGCTGCTCAAAAACAACATTTTTCATCGTGTCAAAAAGTCGAAACAAACCTTTTTCGAATGAATGTCGCATTGTTAATATAGAATTAATGTGCAAGATTTTACCCAAATCATCAACTGGAGAAATACCATTCGGATTGGACCCCTTACTTTTTGCGATATGAACAGTAGAAATTATTAAATTGATGATAATTTATGAGATAAGTTAAATGATTTCATTAACTTCACAAAAATGTATAAAATGATGAAGAATGACTCACCGAAGTAGAGAAAAGGTTATGTTGTGTCATATAAGAATTCGTGTTGTTTTTTTCTTCAACTTTCGTTTGTTTTCTTCTCTTCATAGCTTTGTTTCTTAAACAAAGTTGACTGGAGCTGAATGGAAATGACTTCGAACCCCATTTCGGATCGAATCTCGAAAGTTTTTGCTTTTTATAAGTTTTTAAATCTCTCAAGTATTTCATCGCTTGCAGCTCGAGTTTTTTAATTCTCAAATCCATCCACTTGCACAACCACATCAGAGGATGTATGAAACTCCTCCACTTTGCCTCAACGACTGTTGAGTAGTCTCGATTGACCACAGTGATGCCTTATCGATAGTGGTTGGATTTGAATGGCTTCAGCTATGTCTTATCAACTGTTGAGTCGTTCATGTCGACCATGTCGTGTTCCATTGACTGTCACCGTGTCTTGTCGACTAGTGGATCTTTCTGATTGTCCATTAAAGTGTCGGGTCGACCGCGGTTATGTTTTGGTCGACTACACTGTTTGTTTATCAGAGTTGGGCTTGGCAAACTCCATTCGGCTTCACCAGCCGTACTTAGGTTTTTGGTGTGGTTTCGTGTTTCGGTCTAGGACTCTTGGGGTATTCCTAGATTTGATTTCTGGTTTGGGACTAGTGGTTGTTCCTGGAGACCATATTGAATTCCTAGTCTTGTTTGAGACTTATCTGTTATCCCTTAACTGATTATAGGGATATTGGCATCGGCCCTATTATGGGTTCCGTAGATGTCTCCCGTTCGACCCTCACTTCCAATAGCGTGTGGAGCTGGCTAGTTGGTAAAGTTGTCGTGATTGTCTATGAGGTAGGGATTTTCTATACCTTTTGCATTGCATCACATCACATCATGTTTTCGAAACTAATATTTTGTAAGATACCACACTTGAAAACCCAATGGGGACTGTTTCAACAACACATCTGTTTTTACGTATATGTATGTTTTCTCACGTTTATTTTATCGTACATGGTATTCTATTTTGTTATCTGTGGATATGTTGCGAGGATGAATCCTCTTTATGCTTTTGGGTACTCTAGCACTAAAGCATCACGAGACTATCTCGTGAAACCTTCTATTGCGCGAAGGTTGATTGTTTATACGTGTGAAATGATGATGAGACATTGGTAATATGTCCTCGGGTTTTGAGCCCCGGAAGTCGAAATGGAAATGGGACGGTGATGATGAGTCTTTGGGTTTCAAGCCCTAGAATCTGGCTAGGGTTTTAGTCACACTGATCAAAAGGTTGTTAGTCACTGAGTTTTACTATTATAGTACTGTTCCATTTGACAAGTGGCGTGACTGCTCGTAGCTCCTCTCGTCGGCAACCCCCACCAATTTGGAACCTTGTTGGTAGCTAGTTGAGGAGCAATTCCTCGATACAACCTTATCCGTTTTATTTGGTTGTATGGGTTGTGTTGACACAGAGCTTTAGCTCGCCGGTAACTCGGGTGATGCGCTGGATCTCCGGATTGCTATCATTTATGTTTCCTTTGCCTCATGAGGTGTTGCTATAGACAGATGACCATCTATTCTCTAATGAGTGTCTGATGGGTCTGTGAGTGACCATCCATTTTCACTGATGAAGTTTTCTTACAGAAAACGACGTTGACATATTTTGCGATATTGTTGTCTATGTATACAATGGGTTTGAAGATGCCACATCGAGGGCCATGGGCCGATTTAATAAAATGGTAAATAGGTTTTTTAATGATTTAAAATCCATGTACGGTAAATGAGAAGCATGACAATGGTTTTCAAAAAATGAGAAAAACAGTTTTTAGCATGCATTAGTATAGATTCCCCTACTGAGTTTGTCACTCAACCCTTAGACTTTTTTTTTTACCAGGTTAATGTTTAGGTTTGGTGCATGGGTTCTGCAAGGGGTTGTCATGGGGCGTTGCTGGTACCTCTCTGGTGGGTGTATTGATATTCCTTTGGATGAGTGGAGGTTCGTCGGTTCATTCCTTTTGTCTCTGGTACGTTTGAGATTTGTTGTTTGATGTTGTTTGGTTCAATTCTGGCACAATACTTTCTTTTGTTATTATTATACTTGTAAAGTTTGGTTCTGGTTCATTTAATGGTCTGGTTTATTTTTTATTGGTTGGTTTATCTCCTTGAGGTTTTAATTGTTAATGGTTTACAACTGGCTTTTATTCTTTTGGTTAGTCTGAGTCGTACAAGTGGAAAAGAGAGAATTAAAAGGCAAAAGGAAATTGATAAGAAGCAGAGGAGAGCAGCTATCGGGAGGAGTTTTCTTGAAGATGATATTTTCTTCAAGAAAAGGAATCCTTGGGCAGAGAAGTTGAGTTCGACAGAGGAGAAGACTTTTGTATAGAAGAAGAGTTTCTGCTGAGAGGGAAAGCTCGCTTGGTTTTTTCTTCCTCTCTGGTGTTAGGGCTATTCTGTGATATTTTGTTTCCTGTTTTTAAATTATGTCTTTGATTCTATGGTTGTAAGGATTGGATTTGTTCTTCAGAAATAAGAGGGATTCCAGTTGCGTCCGTAAATGTAGGACAACTTGTCTGAACCACGTTGTATTGCGTGTGTGGCAGCTTCTTTCTTTTGTTGTTTCTATTTATTTTCAGTCTGTAATTCTTCAACAAATGGTGCAATGAGCGTGGACGGCTCCCGCAAATTTCATATTTCAGAAAACTTAGGGCTTCAAGGTTAGGTTCAAGATCTGTTCTATCTTTCTTTTGGTTTCTGTTAGGGATAGCTAAATTCGAGGTTCACAAATTTATCAGAGAAAATGATTTTAGTGGCGTGTCAAGATGAAGGCTCTTCTTGTGCATTAGGGGCTGGCTCAGGCAATTAACGCCGATGCCCTTGAAGCTCTGTCTGCCATGGATAAAGTAAGGGTTGATGAGACAGAATCCAAAGCTCACAGTGCACCTCTTCTTAGCCTCGTGAATGAGGTCCTTCGGGAGGTAACTGAAGAGAAATATGCTCTATTCGTTTGGTTAAAATTGAAAGCCTTATACATGAAAAGGTCTTTAGCGAATCGTTTATATTTAAAGAAGAAACTGTATAGTTTGGTTATGGAGGATTCTAAAGGAATGAGGAAGCATTTAGATGACTTTAATAAAATCATATTGGATTTAAATAGCATAGGAGTTAAAATTGTTGAGGAGGATCAGACTATTATAATTTTGAGTTTTCTACCTAAGCATTATGAACATTTTATGGATACCATGCTTTATGGGAAAGACACTCTGATTATGACTGAGGTGAAGACAACCTTAAATTCAAAGGAACTATAGAAGAAAAAAGATTCTAAAGAAAAATTTGAAGGAGAAGGGTTAACTACTAGGGGCCGACCACATAAAAAGAAAGACAAAAATACTATAGGTAAATCTAGATCCAAGTCTAAGTAAGGTAGATGATGTTTTTTTTGTAATAAAGGACACTATAAAAAAGATTGTTTTGAGAGAAAGAGGAAACAGACTGCAAAGAAGGCGGAACAAGGGAATGCCTCAGTTGCTTCAGATGGTTATGAGTCTTCGAATGTATTGGTTGCCTCTGAGCAGGAACTTGGTGAACAGTGGGTCCTTGACTCCGGGTGCTCTTTCCACATGACACCTAGGAAAGAATGGTTGTTGAATTTTCATAAAACAGGTGGTGGAAAGGTTCTGTTAGGAAATAATAATTCCTGTTAGATTGAAGGGGAATATTCAGTTCAAATAAAAATGCATGATAGTTGCATTCAGACAATTCAAGAGGGTAGATATGTTCCTGAATTGAAAAGAAATTTGTTATCTATTGGAATGTTAGATACTAAGGGTTGTTAAGTTAAGATTGAATTTGGAAGTTTAAAAATTTCTAATGGAATAATGATAGTAATGAAGGGTGCACTGAGTAATGTACTGTATATTTTGAAAGAAACTACTGTTGTTAATGGAGTTAGCAATGTAACTGAAGAAATGAAGGATAAAATTGATGTGTGACATTTGCGGCTTGGACATGTCAGTGAGGAAGGTCTGCATGAATTATAAAAGCAAAATTTGTTTAGAAAAGACCATATTTCAAATATAAAGCTCAGTCGCAGTGTTCTTGGAAAAATATTATTATTAATTTTTATTAGTTAATACATTTTCATTTATCAAATTACAAAAATAATTAAAAATTTTAAATTATTATCTACCTGCTGAATAAATTAAAAATGTATTACTTTAATACATTTTCATTTATTAAATAATATTGTAATTAAGAATTTTAAAATAATTAAAAATTTTAAAATGTTATTTATCTGATGAAATAAAAAGATTGTGTTCAGGAATCAATTACATGTCAAGAACTAATTAAAATTTAACATCTGGAAGTTGTAATGTGAGTTAAGAGTTTAGACACTAATTTTTGACATTATTTATATATTAAATTTTAAATTATTTTTATGACAAACTGAATTTTCATGTTTCGGATATCAGTAATTTAGATATTATTTTTATTTTATTAGTTAAATTCAATACACCTATAGTATATTTTTTATTTAACTCGATTTCTAATATCTCTTATCATTTTCAAAGCCAAATATAACTAAATATTGAAGTAACAATGATTCTTAATTAGAACAGGAGCCAAAATCATTGGAACCTAACCATGAAACATGGTTTAGGATTGGTTCCAAAATTTTGAAAAAGGATTAACATTATTGAAGTGTATATATATATATATATATATATATATATATAACATTAATTTTATTATGAGTTATTTTTAGACTTTAGGATGAATTTCAACCCAATTTGTATCCATTTTTTTTTATCCATGTTTGTCTAAGTTCAATTCAATTTTTAGGGAAAATGACAAATCAACCATCATTCTTTACTATTTAGTGACAAACCAACTATCATCATTTTTTTTCCTAACAAATAAACTACTGAACTATGAGAAATTAACGTTGCTGCTATCACTGTCACATTTGCCGTTAATTCTTTAATGACGAATTGCGGCGGCGTCTCAGTTTTTAGAGTTTTATGGCTACTTCAAAGTCCTTATGTATATGTTTTACGAATTCAATCTTTTTATTAAATTTTTGACTTCTTTAACTTCAAAAGACCATAACTTTGACTACAGGTGTCAGAATCGGCTCCAAAAAGTATCAAATCGAAGCTCTTTCAGAGATCTATCACTTGTTATTGGGTTTACCCCACGACCTCCCTTTCTCGACCCCAAAATCACGCGTTTAAACCCTCAAATTTACGATAAAAATTTTTTAACAAGACAAACAGCCGCAGCATCTCGGGACACCGCGGCGGTGTCTCAAATTTAGCCTTCTTTTCTTGGAAAACCATGGAACCGCGGTGGTTTGTCTACGAACTGCCGCGGCTCCACATCAGCTTGTTAACAACAAATGTGACAGCAATATTGACTTTGTCATTTTTCCATACGTCAGTGGTTAATTTGTTAAAAAATAATAAATAGTAGTTAACTTGTCATTGATCGCAAACGATGATGATTAATTTGTCATTTTCCCCAATTTTTATGATTTTCGACACTCAAAATCATAAACTAAATCCAAATCATGGGCTATCTTAACCAGGTGTATAATTCCTATGGTAGTGAGAACATGACCAAACTGGTAGTTTCAATTCGAACTGCAATTCACATGAGATTTTGTCCACCCCTATTACAATGCTTGTTCTCGTATGATTCACCTCCTTTAGTCTTGGCGTAAATTTTAATTTTTAAATATTTCATCAAAATATAATTATAAAAATTTATTTAATAAAGTATAAGATATGATGATTATGTTTCTAAATTTGAATACATCCACATTAAACATTTTCTCACAAATAATGGTTGATTCAACTTGAACTTATTTAGTTCATTTGACATCTCTACATCTACATTGTTTAACATGTTTACAATTCTATGTATGCATTGCACTTGTACAATTTTCATAATAAATTTAAGCGTGTTATTCCCACGATTATCTAATTGTAAACATAAAAAATTACTTTAAGGTAGGACACTAAGCCAATGTTTTAAAATTACACAAGTATTTTAGACTTCATTGCAAAAATAATAGGATACCCTTCCAAGCATTTCGTCAACTATATGTTTTTAGTCATTTCTATTGAATCAAACTAGCAAACTCCTCTAATACAATACAAATTCGGTTTTCTTCTTTTATGGAGAGAATTCCTAATCCTACCTAGTTCCTTCTTTTGTAAGTTTTGGGTAATTAACAATACAACCACTCAATTATACGATCGCTGACAAAATAAACACTAAATAACTTTCGCTAACAAATAAAATACTGAACTATAAGAAATGAACGATGCAAACATCGTTGTCATATTTTTTATTAGAAATGTGAAAATACCATTTCCACAGCAGATGCTTGTTTTCTGCTAAAGAAAACACTATTTTCTTTCCGTTGCGAAAAACAAGTTCTTATAATAAGACTTACTTTCCGCAGCGGAAAATACCATTTCTACTGCAGATATTTGCTTTTTGTTGCAAAAAGAATGCCCTGAGAGTAATACTTATTTTTTGCAATGAAAAATATTCTTTCTGCCGCAAATATTCACTTATTTTTCGCAACGGATATTCATCTTTCACTGCAAAAAGCAAGTTCTTGAAATAAACATTACTTTCTGCACTAGAAGGCGAGTTTTTAAAATAGAACTTACTTTCCACATCAGAAGGTTTGTTTACGCTGTGGACGACAAATTAAATTTGTAATGAAAAACATGATAACAATGTTTCCATCATTGATTTTCCACAGTTTATTTGTTAGCAAAAATTATTTAGCATTTACTTTGTTACTATCCCATAGCTCAATGGTTGTTTTATTAATTTTCCTTATTTTTTTAATACAACACCTTCTCATAAAAAAATAAAAGAAGTAATCTATCCTCTTTTACTTTCTCTAATTTACCATTTCTTTCCAATCTGGTAAGATTCTAGCAAAATATTATTGGTAAACTACATCATCATAAATTACATGACCATATAAAAATACATGACAATGATTTCCTATCTAATTTACATGTTCTCATATAAGGCATAATAGTAACTCGATAGTACATAACCTAGGGAGTATGAATTTTATTCGAGACTAACTAAAACTTGTTCAAAACATCCATGGACATAAATTAAATGAGACTTCATTATATGAAAGCAATTCAAAAGTAAGAATCCACAGCTAAAAGCCGTACCTCGTCGGGGTACGGCCCGCAGAAGTACAGCATTTAGTTCAATCGAAGGCCAAACTTCATGATATCTTAGTTCCCAATCCTTTGAATTGCAATTGTTGATCCATCCGGGGGGGAATCACACCAACAGATTGACAAAATGAACGAAAAAGTCAATAAAAATTCCTTAGCTGAACTACAAACTTGTGTTGTATCTTTGGAAAGTTAAAGTTTGATGCAAGCCCAGTAGTGGTACTTGTACCTTCATAAGTTGCATATGATATGGAAATTGTAAAACCTTTTTTAGTCACTACAATAGATATGATTGGTATAAAGAAATCACATTCTTAAGACATGATCAAATAAATTTAAGCGGAAAATAGAATTTTTTAAGACATACTTACAACATAGTTGAGCCTAAGCAGGTCGCTCACAAGCTTGCCCTTTCCGCCAAATAGTAAAATGGCAGAAGAGGAAGAATCACATTATCTAATCATTTGTGATACTTTGGGTTATGTTTAATCGATTCTGTTACGATTCTTCAAGTTCCCCTGATAAGTTATACGATACCACGATTACAGTCCAAATACCTTGTAAAATAAGTACAGTTTATCTTTGAGGGATTTGTAGTCGAAAAAAGGACGAGAAAAATCACGTGCTTACCAATTTGAGCTTCAATTCTGTGATCTTTTTTTGTTTCTGATAAGCAAAAAATTTAAGTGACTGTCATCCGAAGAAAAAAACAAGAAGAATCAGTCAATATAAATTTAGAAACAAAATGATGATAAAAAAAAGTGGTACTCGACAACCATTTTTGGAGAAAAAAATGAAAATGAAGGGTCTCACTTACTCCCAGTCTTTGCATCTCTAAAGATCTAAGTAATGCTTTTCTTTTCGTCAAAAGATTATTAGATGTCTTAAGAGGCCGTCGATAGTTCTTTCCCCGGTAAATAATTATGCAATGGCCTTCTTTTAGCTTCTCTACTGATATTAGGATCCCACCAGTTTCAGCTTCAAGCAATTTTGCAGTATACATGATCTGCTTGAATGCTCTTTGCATTGTGATCACCTTTACTATTTCCCTATGCTTCCAATGCTGGCGTATTCCTTCTATTACTCCATCAAAAATACCACGTCTACCTGAAGTCAAACATCAAACTAAAGTTCAACATATAGAAATAGATCAAGAAATAAGTTAAATAAACTCTCAATGGAAATATCTGAAAAATATATAGCTGATGCCTAATTGACTTAACAAGAAGAAGCGTCCAAATTGGCTTGCAGATTTAAGATTAGTTGAATAGTCGTCTGTGATGGCCAACCCCCCATAAAGAAAGATTTATATTTTGTAACTTGAACTCTTGAAATCAAATCCAAAAGTTTTAAAATGATACAAAACGTCTCATTAGACAAGCAAGACTAATGCTTGATGAAGGATGTAAACTTTAAACCACAAATTTATTTCATGGGAAGATCTAATAAAAAACTAGATGATCATACAGTTTCCAGCGCTTCTATTGTCTTCAAGAAGAATCTAAATAACTAGCGAAATAAACTTATTCAGGATTTTAAGAAAGGTAAAATATTTTACTTTAAGAGTATTAAGGGTACGCTTGGGGCAATTACCTAGAATCAAGTGACTATCTAACTTTAGTCCTATCTTCCGATAACATTCTCTTTCCTCATCTGTGATTGTTTCCCGATCTGAGTCTAGTTCAGAAGTTGTCCATGCTGCATTCAGTCTCGACAACTCCTTCGCCGATTTTTCTATCTTAAAATTAAGCTGCAAAATCCACATGAATTCAATATAAATTACACAAAAAATTTAAAAGGAAACCAAAGGTTAAATACATAGTAACAATATTGAGAGTTAATCTTACGATAGTAAAGTGGTGTTCTTCCTTTCTCAGCTCTGTTTCAAATTTCACTTTTTCCGCTTCCAATTGAAGTTGTGAATCTGTAGATCTGTTCACAAGATCTATAAACTTTGCTTGGATATTTTGGAAGTCAGACAAAGTTCCTGTTCTAGTTGTCTCTTCCACTAGGTCATCATCGGGACAAATAGTCTGATTGGCTTTAAGTCGTGCACGCTCTTCATGAAGTTGAACATCTATAAGATCTGTTTCTCTTTCAGCAATTAAATTGGCAACTCTGACGGGAAGGAAGTCTTTTCCCCTATAAAGTATGATCAAGAACTTGTTACGTAGTAAGAGAACTCCACCAGTAAGAGACTGCAATGGTAAATCATGAATATACTGTCATCCTACACAATCCTCGACAATAGAATATAATAAGAGGCATAGAAAAATGAAAATATGAATGGCCACCTTATCCATCTTTTAAAAACACTAGAACTAGATAATTTTATTCTAATAAAGAGTGATGTTAAAGTCCAAACAACCATATTTACGTACAGTTGTTACTAAGTTGATTCTAATGTAAGGAAAGATAAGACAATTTACAAGAGTCCAGGAGTAGAAACCCAACACATTGATAGCTTGACTCCATGTGTGCCATATCAAGTAGTGAACAATCATAGTTGTAAGTTATATTTACACAAGATAGTCACCTTGAGCTCATATGCCATCTGCTGATTATTCGTATTTAAGTCACCGAACTTAATAGCAATCTTAGCTACCAAACTCCTTTCCCACAACTTTAATATGGCATATGCTAAGCCTTGAAGCCTTCTGTTTCTACCTTTAGATATCAAACCGAAATTTTCCAAATTAGTAAAAGTGAAAGTGCACATCCTTATAAATAACAAGGAAATTATTATTTTTTGTTTGTTCAACAAAAATTTGTATTAGAAAAAGATAAACACAATGAAGAATAAGAAATTTTCCTTAAGTTAAAGAAAATAATAAAATAAACTCATTGCTATCCCTTTCAAATTCAAATAACTTATACCAACTTTTATATAAAAAAAGTTAAATAATCTCTCTAAGGCTATACAGTGATAGACATTATACTTAAAAAAACAAAGCCATAATGCCAATAGTCCAAAAAATCATTTGATTCTTATGAGAGACATCTCTATCTAAGGCTATACAGTGATAGACATTATCCTTCTAAAAATGAAGCAATAATGCCAATGGTCCAAAAAATCCTTTGTTTTCTATCTGATACATCTCTTTCAATAGAAAGAAAACTATATTCATGCATATAGTCAATAAGAATAAATGAAAAGTAATGTCCAAACATCTTATCTAAAAACAAATTAATGCATAAATATACCGAGAACAAAATGAGTAGGTAGGGGCCGGGCTATCTTCCTCAAGTATGTTAGTTCATCATCATTTAGCTTTGAATTAGTGAGGGGAGGACATCGCCTGTACGGAGACTTAAAACCAGGAATCACTTTTGGAAGCATATCTGCATCTACAGGCAAAGGTTTATGCATCCACCAGTCAATGAATCTAGGTCCTAAGTCATCCAATAGTCTGTCTGTCTCCCTCTCATAAAGAGACCTGCTCCTTGAAAGACAATTGATATTGTCTAAGAAGAAGCTACTTGGTACTAATCTTCCACCACTGTCATTTCCCCTCATTATTTCATTTGAATGGCTTCCATTTGTTTTATCTTGAGAAGTTCTCTCTTTAGTTTCTGAGGAGGAAGTTTCTCGTCTATAAACTCGTGGATGCTTCTTGCATTCAGTTCCAAAAGTCATCTGACGATTGCTTCCTCGATAAATTACAAGCACATTCTTCTTTCTCCAAACAACTAGGCCTCCTGTCTTCAGCTGTCCAAAAAATATAATCAGATACGAACCATGGAAATTAGAAAAAAAATATGAGAAATGTATGATGACCAAATTCTAATCTGAAAAGTAGGAGAGAAAAAAGATATCCACCAAGAGATGTATACCTGATAACTTTGAGGCAAAACAGATCTCCATAACTAAATGACTACAAATCACAATCAACAATGATTTCCATCAATTAAATTCTCCAATATGTTAAAGTAATGAGTAAAATAACTGATTGGCACTTTGTATCATTCCAGTTCGTGCTTCTTTTCTGGTAAGATAATGGAGGATAAATAGTTTATGCAGAGAATTGATAGACTTTGATTATTAAATTAGTATTCAATCCATGGTCTTCAATTTCATTTGACAGTAAAAATCTTCTAGCCACTTCAGAGTTAGTTATAAACTAGCATTATCTTTTCAGAATAAAAGAAAAATATTATTAAGTACTGAAATATCGTCCTTTCCACCATTGTCAAGATTCTCAACCACTGTGGAAACAAAGATATCTTTACAATTAAAAAGAATAAGTTGTGATTTTGTCTCCAAGTTTATGTTATTTTTTGAAATTTCCTCCTCAAATTTCATGAGAGAAGTAACAACAAGCAGATTTCCTAATTATAGAAAGAAAATCCTGTGAGAAATTGATCAAACCTCCACTATTTCTTGCGCTCTATCGATATTGCGGCACAATGGAATGTCCAATTTTACCATAGCAAGCTCACTTCTCCTCCAGATGAGTTTGATTTCATCAACAACAGCTTGAGTCACTCCAGCTTTTTTCACTTTCACCCATAGCCTCACTTTTGCAGCTTCAGCCCTCAATCTCTCCAGCAAGTCTTTATCAAGAATCAATTCTGCTGCAGTGGCTACTTTCTCCTTCTTAACCCTTGGGAAATGGGTCCTCTCCTCCCTCTCCCATGGCATTCTCTCTGAAATCCTCGATTTCTTATTCATTGAAATATCTTCCAAACAAGCCCCAAATTCAATCCTCTTCTCTATTTGATTCTCCTCTTGATTATCAATTTTCGGTAGTTTTTCAATATTTTTTAAAATTTTCTGCATCTTTTGCCTCCCTCTGTTAACATTAACCTTATCTGTTAATGCCCCGTCAGATTTTTCGGCTTTTCCATTGTTGAATCGCTTCTTTTGCCTGGAATTCGAGAGATCGATCACTTCATGTGGTTGAAGAAGAAGAGGACCTTTCATCCACGGAGCTGTGGGCATTTTTACGGCAGCATTGGAGGGTGAAGAGCTTTCCAAAGACACAAAATTATCAGAGTTTACAGAGGTAGCGAGAATAGAGATGGAATCATGAGAATTGGAAGGGTGAGCTCGAGTATATATTTGCAGAGATTTTGGTTTTGAAGACGATGACAGTGTACCGCTTGAATGAGCCCGTGAAAGACTAGGGATCTTAGGTTGAGATGGATATAGAAAGATAGTAACAGGCATTGGTTTCCTTTTCACTGTTACGGCGTCTTTGCAGGAGACGAGAGAGAGAGAGAGAGAGTTGCAGAGCTGATGAGGTCGGAACCACTCAACAGCGCGCAATAATGGGAAAATATCCACTTCCAGGGAAGGGAGTTATTTCTTCTTGGGAAAATGAAAAACCAACCCTTCCTACTTTACAATCAACTACTAAATTTTTTTTTTTTAATAAATTAATCACTTAGTTATATAAAATTACTACAGTAAATATCACTGTTAACTTTTCAAAAACTTACAGTGTAAAAGAATAAATACTCATAAAAAAAAAAGACACGTGATTTTATAAAAGACTTTCAGTGAAAAATAATTAATATCCATAGAGAATTGATTTAGAAAATTTTAAATTTTATAAAAGAATGAATTTAAAAGATTTCGAGTTTTTTAATTTAAAAGATTTTGTAAGAAATGTTAATATTTTAGTTTTTGAATAATTTATAATTATTTTACAGTTTATGAGAGAATCACAGTTTGTTTGTGTTGTTTCTATTTTTTTATTATGAAGACAATGAATAATATTTTTATTTGCAGACGATTCGCAGCAGACGACGACGATGCTCTGCGGATTGACGACTCAAGTCAACACTAACAATTTAATCTTTGAACTATGTCGATCCTCTCGTGCGGATTGACGTTGATCCACTGTGAATCAACGACGATCCTCTGTGGATTAATAAATTAACCCTTGAACTATAATAATTTACTGTAGATTGATGAAGATCTACTGCAAATGACAACACAGAAAACGTAACTGTAGTGTTTATTTCGTCAATTTTTTATAGTTCAGTAGTTAATTTGTTAACAAAAAAAATGTTTAGTGGTTAAATTTTTATTGAATACAAAGGGCGAAGGTTGATTTATCATTTTTACTTTCTACTTTTAAAAAATTATTTACCCAAACAGCCCTCAAGTAATCAGAATTAATCAGAAATGATGCAGGGGTAGATTAGTCATTTGTGATGACACTGAACTGCGAGGAGTAATTGTGGAAAATTGTTTTTCTGGATTGACGGTAGAAGAAGATTACAGGAAAAGAACGCAGAGAGAAGAAGAAAAGTAGGAGAAGAGAGGAGATGAATTCACTCTCCGCACTGTTACATTTTGGAATTAATTCCATCCTTCAGTCCTAGCTGTCTTTCACGTCAGCAGGACGACGTGGTAGCTCTTCATTCAGTGGCCTCCTTCTTCCTCTCAGGCGGTGTTTCCAATCCAATAAGGCTTGCTCCGTAACATCATTGAAGGTGTCTCCAACTGTCTGCCTCTCTCTTATCTCTCTCTACCTACTCTCTCTCTGTGCCAGACGCCGTATTTTTACAGTTCGACGGGGGCGAATGACTTCTCTGGCTCTCAAAACTCCTGAATTCTTTCTGGCCAAGCACTTAGAAGTCTAAATTTTTTTGAATATTTTTCTTCCGTGCGAGTTAATTCGTCTCCGAAAATGATGGTAGAGACGGCGCTTTATTTTCTGCTCCCGTCTTGGTGGGAGATTGAGGTTACCGTCGCAATGTCAATCTTCGTGATCTCAGCCTACTGGTTTTTCACTTATCGAAGCGGAGATGATCAAGTGGATCGCTCTCTAGGTGATATTTCTTGTGGAGAGGCAATTGATGTCAATGGCTCGGTAATTTCGTCGTATTTGAATCTTTGGTTTTGAAATCGTCTTGTTGTTTGATCGTGAACATCGTTTTTATGATCGACTGGGAGTCAATTTTTAAGTTTTTGGCCTTGATTAATTTGTTGCCTGAAATTTAGATTTATTTTTTAATCATTTCTTTGAAACTCCCTGGAGGTCAATGTTAATACTATTGTTATAATGACGAAGTGGATGTTCTGATAAAAGTGGTGGAGTTTTCCCATGCCTCCAGCAATTGTTATAGTCTGATTTCTAGTCCGTTTACATTTTCATTTCTCTTTTTTTATCAAAATTATGGAGCATTTTTCGGCTTTCACTTTTATTGAAATCAGAATAGGGTTATGTTTCTAAATTTGAAACTCACAATTCTGTTATATACTTTTGATGTGGTTGAGGTGTACAATTTAGAAAGTCAGTGTCCTACTTTTATGGACGACTGTCGGAACTATGACAGTGCCAATTTACTTTAAGCGATGCTTTATGTTTAAGGAATATATTAATCAAATTAAGCAGATTATGAATTTTGGAACTTAATTTTGGTCTCAAGACATCTTGCTTTTGTTTTGCTTAATTGTGATCCAACTCTTTTTCGGGTGATGTGAATTCTCATAATTGTAAAGTCACTTTTTGATTCTTAAAGTAAGGTACTTATGTTTTTTCCCATAGAAAAGCCTAGAAGACTGTCCAAATTGGTTGAATTTTTGTTATCTGCGCAATCTTAAGAAAACTCTTTATGATGAAACCTGATGGAGTTGGAGTAGACTGAAGAATCTGTGGGTTTAACTATGGAGTATTTTCTTTATCTAAACATTGGATAACATTAGAAAGAAAAAGAAAATGGATTACTGAAAAAATGGGTAGTATATTTCTAATTTGGTACCATTAAGATCCTAACATCTCTGTCCATTTAAGTACTTCGTAGTTGGAAACAAGAAGGAAAAAAATTCGAAAGATTATATTTCGAATATAAGATGTGAAATACCCTTAAAAATTATTCGTTAAAAAAATTTAATTTTGCAGGATCACATTTGTTTTTCCTTCGGAGAGTTTGGTGGTTTTAATTTTTATATATTGAGAGAAAATGCAAACCATCTGGGGAACTCACAGTCAAGGGGCTGGATACAAGGGTGTTATTAATATCTTTACATATGTTGTCTTTTGAAAAAGTGATGTAAAGAGTAGCATCACATGTTTTTGAAAGTTGAAAATTGTGTTGGGTATTTTTAGATACTGAAAATTGTGATTGTTATGTTATGCAATTTACTTGCTCGTTTCAGCATAAGCTCTTGATGCACGCTGAAGTTGGCCTTCATACTCAAGGTTATCAAAAAATTTATTGCAAAATTTCTGCTGGGATTGTTGAATGTGGTGAAACTCGGTTGGTGAATAGACCATACTTTTCATTTTTGTTGCAGTGTTTTCTATTGACTTCGATAGCCAATTTCTAATTAAGGTTCTGTTAATGTGCAGCTAGAATGAACTATCCTTGAACTTTCATACTACCCAGATTCCTTGGTTTTGAAATGATTTTGTGCTGTAAAATGATGGACAACTAGTTACTTATTCATGGAGTAATATTTAAATCTTTTGACGTGCAGTTCTGCACTTATTTTGTAGATGGGCCATTTGAGATTTGATCTTGAAAGTAACTCGGCTTATCTGATTAAGGTATGTTGATTGTCCACTGGTTTTGAATCATTTGTATTGGAGCTATATATTTTAACTTCCACATGTTTTTTCCCCATCCACAATGTTAAGAAGCGGATTTTTTTATTTTTAGTTGAAATTGTTGGCTGCAAAGAACCTCATTGGTGCAAACTTGAATGGAACCTCTGATCCCTATGCTACAATCACATGTGGTACAGAAATGCGATTCAGGTTATTTTTCAACTTTTTGTTCTTTTGGGTCATGTCAGGCTAGTTGGTGTTTTCGTATTTCTTCACTTGGTAACTTACTAAGAAGTGGTGATGCCTGGATGTTTTATACAAATTGATGGATTGTAAAAAGGGTGATATTTAGCACCAGAGTAATATCGTTACAGGGATCATTTTCTAATCCTTAGAAAAAAAAATTTCTTTATCACTACCTTTTAGTTGAATTTAACCCTTGGAATTGGGAATAAGAACTATATAAGATTTAGGAGAGGGATAATACTACATTTACCCTCTATTCGTATATTCTAATTCTTACATCCTGAAGTGACAATTATTAATTGATTCAGTTAATGATTTATTTTAACTATTTGTAATTTATCTCATTAATTGCATTAATTAACGATGTTAAAGTAAGGATCATAAGGTAAGAATTGACAGTAAACATAACATTACTCTTAGGAGAGATCAATGGAGAGGAAATGCTATTTTTCAGAATTTTCTTTCCCATATCTGCTCTTTATCTTTTTCACCTTTCTCTGCACTCCTCTCCTTTTGTCAATATTACCTGTTGTCTTCAATCTATTCTCCTCTGCATCTCTTGGAAGGACGGTGTAATATCAAAATGCTTTGTTATCCTAAGGAAGAAAGGTTATATATGATTTCTTTTATGCGATTGTGATATCTTATCAATCCTGCAGATTTTGATTTCAGTCTTGTGGATGGTGCAGCTCGATAATTCCTGGTTCCAGAAATCCTATGTGGGGAGAGGAGTTTAATTTTTCTGTTGACAACCTCCCTGTTAAGGTAGTTATAACTTCTGACTTTCATATCTGTAATTTTATCCGTATAAAAATTGGCTGTCATTTGCAAATTAACAAATAATCTTTATGTGGCATCCTATGTATTATTAAAGTTGAAGCATATTAAATGAAGTCATTTTATAATGTACTTGATGCACAATATTGATCATCATCTGCATCAGCTATCTTCATGATTCTATTTGATCTCATATACATCATGTTTTGGATTTTATCTTTTATTAAACCATCATTATAATTGTTTTTATTGTATTTTGTAAGTTGACTGCAAGTGCAACTGGTGAATGTTGATCAGCGATGTACAAAATCCAATTCTTGCCATTGTTATTTCACTAGTGCTGATTTTTGGTTCATGCAATTTGCAAAGGGACACCAGGCTTTAAATTATTAGGTTTTATTATTAATATAATTTTGAAGGTTAGGGTCATTTGATCTTTGTAGACATCATGGGTTAAGGCGTTTCAAAGAAAACCTTATTTTATTGAGAATTTATTGTGTAAAAATATTAAAAAAATAAACTTGAAGGTAAAGGTTGACTAGGAGTTTGAGTGGGAGAACAGTTGACATATAATACAAAAACACGGACATCTTATTTTTAAATTATAGTTTGTAGCAATTGATGGAAAAAATTATTTTTGTGAGGGCAACATATCTTTTCAGACGGTTTAAAGAAGGTATACTCTTTATCCATACATGCTCATGCTTGGGGAACATTCCTTTGATTGATATGTTTTGTAAGAAAATCTCAGATGTGTAAAATGTTCTGATATGAAGCTTTATTTTCGGGGAAAAGGCCCTAATTTCTTAAACTATCTTCATTGTAGTTTTAACGTATCTTAATATCATGAACATCTCATTTGGTGCTCAACAATCAGATTAATGTCACAATATATGACTGGGATATAATCTGGAAAAGCGCTGTCCTTGGTTCAGTTACTGTTCCTGTTGAAAATGAAGGTGAAACTGGCGCAGTGTGGTGTACATTGGACAGTCCTTCTGGGCAGGTTTTCATTTCCTCTTCTAATTTGCAGTTGTAATGTTACTATTTCTTTAACTAATAGTCTTGTATTGTTTTCTTTTTATCTACTAATTAATTTCTATCATGTGATTCCAGGTATGCCTTCGCTTTAAAACAATAAAAATGCCTGTAAATGCTCCCAGGTAGAATTTTTTTCTTTTATATCTCGGTAACTTTACCCAAAAAAAAATTGATAATTTGAATTTCATAACCTATTCCTTTGTCTATATCACTTTGTTGTCTAATTTTTACACCTCTAATTGTTTTTCTATTTTAATTTTTTATGTGGTTTTTTGTTTCTAGTATGGCATGCCCTTAATTTAATATCAGTAGCTTTACTGCTTTGTTACCTTACCTTAGAAGACAAAATGAAGGCAGAATTCCTCATATTTGACAAGTTTACTTCATTATGTTAGTTTTTTTTTGTACATTAGTTGAGCAGATATCTTTTGCATATTAAATAATGCTAATAAGAATTCACATTAACACCCCTCGTGCTTGAGGATAAATATATGCCAATTAGTGAGAAAGTGCGATAACTCATTTCTTGAAAGTGACTGAGATTGTGTAGATGTTAGTAAATTTGATTCGCTCAAAAAATTGCTGAAGTTTAGTACACTTTTACTCATGAAAATAGTTCTTCAAAAAGCCTCATACAAAAGTTTTTTCAGCTATGTTACAAGTTTTTTTTTTTCATCGTATGATGTATGGTTGAAATTTATAATCTGAATTCCGTTGAGTTTTTCTCAAGGGATAAGCATGGCTATCCTGGAACTAATGTTAGAAGTTTAGACAAACAAGTGCCAACGATGGTGCATCAAGAGCCTGGGCCTCTTCAAACAATATTTGGTCTTCTTCCTGATGAGGTTGGTTGAATGGATCGTGATTGATTTCAGGAATTTTGAAATTTTTACCTTTTGAATGGATCGAGATTGATTTCAGGAATTTTGAAATTTTAACCTTTGGAAGATTGATTTATGTCCTCTACCTATAATTTCTAGGTCTAACAGTTGTTTCTTTTAGGTTGTTGTACATAGTTATTCTTGCGCTCTTGAGAGGTCATTTCTATATCACGGCCGTATGTTTGTATCAGCATGGCATATATGTTTCCATTCAAATGTTTTCTCCAAGCAAATGAAGGTTAGCATGTTATTTTTATTTTTTCATTTTTGAATGCTACTACAAAACCAGTATGTCACAGCATACTTTCACTTGTGATATGAAGGTTCATTGAAAATTAGGTGAAAACTTATGTCATAAACTTGACCTGTTTGATATATATATTTTTAATGAGAAAGATATTATTTTTTCTATTAAAATAGAATTTACAAGGAATTGGTATGATACATCTTCATTAAAACTTTTTCTAAAAGATATTATTATCCAATTTCAATTATCAAGTTGTAAAGTTGAGAGAGTTAACTGACAAACATTGAGATATGTTATCATTTGATTCTGTATTCAACCTCAAGTGAAATAAGTTTTGGTTAGTTATAATTGGTTTATGAATCCAATAGAACTGTGCAATTACTTAAATTAAATCTGTAGACATATTAAGAGCAGTGTTATTTATGAAAGTAGAATCTGAATCGTGAAGTCACTTTCCGTTACGCAGGTGGTTATACCATTGGCAGATATAGATGAGGTTTGTCTCAATCTTTCTATCTCTTTCCTTTTTTTTTTTTATAACAAATGAAATATATTAAGAAAAGAATAAAGTTTCAAGAGGGAAAGAGATACTCCTTTGCAAGGAACTTTCAGCTCAATCTTTCTATCTCTTTGACATCTTTGTTTTTTGGTTGGGTTATATTCTGCTTGCATGTCATTGAAATCTTCTGGCTATCAAGATACAAAGGAGTCAACATGCATTCATTAATCCATCTATAACAATTATTTTGCGAATGGGTGCTGGTGGGCATGGTGTGCCTCCGTTGGGAAGTCCTGATGGTGAGCAACAAGTATATTATTTTTTGAAATTTTTATGAAATCTAAATCCTTCTATCTGAAACCAATTTTGGCGTTTTCTGCTTCTTGCTTTATTTTTTATTCAAGTTTATCAAATAATGACTTATATTATTGGATGTGTTTGTCTTTAATGCCAGTAGTAAGTAAACTTATATGAGAAATTTTTTAAGAAAACTTTTTGTTTTTGTTTTCTTCTTCAAGTTTAGCTAAATCAAAATGAACGTGGCCACTTTGGGAAAACATATGTAAAGTTAAGATCTTTCTTGAAATTGTCACATTGTTGTAGTTTTTAATTTATAGCATGTAAGCAGATGTTTGACCCCTTTCATTCTGATTTTCCATTTTCAGGGAGAGTCAGATATAAGTTTGCATCATTTTGGAACAGGAACTACGCCATAAGAGGCTTACAGCGTGCAGTGAAGAGTTTTCATGCAGTGCAAGAGGTTGAAAAGAAGCTCTTTCTTCTGTTCTTAAATTTCTATCATTTATAAAGGATCAATAATTTTTTGAACGAAGAAAATGATCATTTATTGGAGGTTTTGATGCTTTAAGGGGTAGGTAGTGCGTCTGAAAATGTGAGGGATATATTGTGTCATGTTTCTGTTCAGTCTCAATGACCATAATTAAATGAGTGTTTTCAAGTTTTTTAATATACAAAAGAAAATTTTTTGGAGTTTTTAAAGATTTATCCTTTTAATTTTATTCTCTTCATTAGAGTGAAATTATTTTAGATTAAAAGTTTTCTTCTTGAGAAAGGTTCCTCCCCTCTTTCGTATCTTCTTTGTATCAATATTATTCGTTTCTTATAAAAAAAAATATACAAAAGTAAATCAATATTTTTATGCGTAGTTTTCATTACTTTATGGAAAAAGAATAAATCCTTATGATTGGTTGTTTGGCATTGTTCTTAGGTCATCTCTTATTTGAATTTCAATTTTCTTTCCATATAAACAATCAGCAATGATATTTTAACTGAAAACATCATTTTAAAGGTGCGTCTTGTTGTTATAGTTAAAATATCTAAAATATATATTTTTCTGCTTAGATCACCACTAAATTCCAAAAGTTTGAACTAGTAGGTTTTGGTAATTTAATCATTGAAGTTCTTCCTAACACTTGCTTTGTTGTACGAACCTTTATTTTTAAGTAGGGGGCTTTACATGTGCACGTAGATCTCTCAATTTAGAGATAATGAGACAAAGATTGAAAGCATGATCTCCTGATTTGATATTTATGTTACGACATCACTAACCATATAAGTTGAAGTCATTGGGTCTCAATTTGATCATTCAAGTGGTGGGAGATTTATAAGTTAATGAAAATAGAAAGATTCGTGATAGTTTATCTGTATGGTACTTGTTTTCTCTAGACTTAAAACACAAAATTCCTTAACGGCCTAAAACTCTACCTTACCCATTTAAAGTACTTTGAAAAGAATATCTAAGGTAGCCACATTCTGATTGTCATCATCAGTGGGGCATCGTATTGTTCAAAGCCTTCTTATATTTACCCCCTTATCTCCCCTCTCCGACATTAAGCACTTCACCGAATTAGCCACCACCATTACAGTTATGTCTTGTCATTTTAGTTAACTCTCTGGGTATTCAGTCTCATCTTATCTTTAGTTCTTTTTCCTATATCGAAAGGTCTTGCTAACAAGCTGTGAAAAAAATGCTTGTATTTTGATCAAACAGCAATTGGAGAATTAGAAAGCTACTAGTGGTATGTCTAAAAAGTACTTGATGTGTTTTACATGGAAGTTTAAGGACATGCTCTTATTTGAGGATTCCCAATGATCAATGCTGACAATTCCAACGGAAAACTATAGGGATGAGTTTTAGTTCATTTGGAGAAGTGGGTAGAAACTCTTTGCTTTCTTGGACTTTGTGCATAAAGTTTATTGTGTCCCTTTTCTGGTATTGCAGGAGAAAGCTGAATCAGAACTACGTGCACACAGCAGATCTATTAGGGGAAGTAAAAGGCAGGCGAAGCCTGCTAACGAAACTCTACCCATAAGTGGAAACATTCTGTCTTTCATTAAGGAAGAAGTTCTTTGTGACATATACAAAGTATGTTTTCTTTAACTTCATTCCTTCATCTATTTTTATTCTTCTATATAACTTTTTTTTTTTCTCTCAGGATGTTTTCCTGTGTACCGCAGAACAATATTTCAATTTGTATTTGAGTGATAGGTCGACTTTTACAAATTCATATAGGTTAGCTCGGAAGGATACTAATCTTGTTGTAAGTATTTAGTTAGATATTGATTTATGTTATGTATTGTGCAAGTTTTGAGCAACATTATGACGACCTTGATTTCATTTTTTTATTAGTTATGACCAACATTTGAACTGACTAAATTAATACAATTAAAAAAAATAATACAAAATTTTCATCAAAATAGTGTGCTTCTTTGGTGTGCTCACATTTCTTCATTGTCCAGATGGGACAGTGGCATGCGGCAGATGAGTATGATGGTCAAGTTAGAGAGATCACTTACAGATCCATTTGTAACAGTCCAATGTGCCCACCAGACACGGCCATGACAGAGTGGCAGCATTCTGTGTCATCTCCAGACAAAAACAAGTTGGTATGACTACATTCAGTTTATCCTCAGAAAAAAATGCTAAGCCAGCAATATGTATACTTCTTCATTATTAGTGATGACTGGGAATGATACTAAGTCTGCAATTGCTTGTCACCATTGTCACTTTTGCCTGACATTTGTGTTCTCCATTTCTTTACTCCTCATAACCGCTAATTTTTAGCTGTAGTCCTCGTTTTCTTGTGGTTGTATATCAAAATTATAAATGGCAATTTTTATTTTCTATTTTGACAAAGGTTGTCTGTGTAACCACTAACGCATCTATTTTAAGGTGTCGCTCTGATAAAAGAACTGGACATAGGATTAGTCATGCTGGAAGGGATGATGGTTTAGTGGGATTTCAATAATACGTTGACATTGAAAATTACTGTCATTTTGTACAAATATAGATTTAATTTATTTGCTTACTATGTTTGTGTCTTTAAGAAATGTAACCAAACGAACCTAGAATTTGAAGTTGCAATTTGTTGCATATGGGAGTCAAGAAAAGGGACGATATAGGTTTACATATAAAAGAAGAGGTAAAAGAGTGGTTTGAAAGAAGAGACAGTTTCACAATTGGGAAGTTGTGGGCGGTTAAGAGAAAAGATGTAGGTTGCTCTATAGTTTTTGTTTTGAGTATGTATGCATGTTTCTAGAAATAAGGAAAGAATGTTTTCCGAGAGTGATCTCGTGGTGTATTTCTGGGCTGGATGTTGCCGGACCTGTAGAGTTTGTTTTCGTTTAATGTTCTGTTGTTGAATTGTGTTGGTGGTATAAGGTGTTCTTGTGTTTGTTGTTCTAAATAAAAAAATAAGTGTGTTTGCAAACCGGTTTTTACCACAATTGCTTATAGTGAAGCAATAGTGAATTCATTTCTTCATGGGGACTCTACAAGAAACAACCACAAAAATTTTCTATTTTGGGAAATTTATGTTCCAAGCTCTGCATTGTCATGTTTCTTTGAAGCATGATGATGAGTAGTGAGTGACAAAAAGAGAAGAATTATGAATTCCTTTGGTTGAAAAATATATATTCTCCTGAAAGGAGAGAGAATAAAGAATGTTAATGGACACTTGATAAAAAAGAGTATACTGTGTTTTATCCAATAGTTGTTGGATTTGGTGTGGAAAATCCATAACAGCTTGTTGTCATCATCTTTGCTTTCAAGTTTGCGTTCTTGGTTTTCCACTTGTGAATCCCACATCTACTTGGCATGTGTGAAAATAATTGTTTTAGTTTTACTCCTATGGCACATTCTAAAGTGCGTTGTACTTTAGGTATTTGAGACGGTACAACAGGCGCATGATGTTCCATTTGGTTCCACCTTTGAGGTAAACTTTTCAACTTTCAAGTATCTTGCCTTGTACCATTAGTTGTTTTTGAAATGTTTTGATTCAGCAATTAGAATCATCCTATTGATGGACACCCATTCACTCAGTAGAAATAAACTAGTGTATAGTGTAATAAGAAGAAAACATGATATGATACTGATAGAGTACCTAATAAATAGTAGTTTTAATTAGTATTAATTAAGTGGTTATTATATATTGTAATTGTTAGGTGGTTATTATTACTATTGGGTAGTTAGTAAAGAGAAGTTAATAATTAGTGGGGAAGGAAGGGGATTGGGGGAGAATGAGTATTTTGTGGGGAGACTGCAAGGTCTCGAAAGCCTGAAAGTGTGCAGGTTGCTTGAAAGACCATAGAGTATGCTAACAAGTTCGGAATCATCACATAAAGAGGCTATAGATGATTGGCAGAAGGAAGTCGTCGCTATTAGGAAGGAATTAAAAAATCTGGATAAACTTTCTGCTATAGAAAGAAGTTTGTTGGTTATTTGAGAACTAATAGATTAATTGGTTGCAAAGGTAAAAGACAGACAACCAAAGGGTCTTGGGAAAGTTCTGAGTGAGCAAATCAGAGATGTAAGTTCCAGAGGCAGAAAAGAAACAACCTACGTTGATAATAAAAATGATTTGCCAGTGTTTACAGGGATGGACCCAGAAGAATGGATCTCTTGCGCAGATAGATATTTCAAAGTAATCAATTTGCAGATGAGGAAAAGATTGAAGCTACAGTTTTGTGCCTTGAAGGACCACTTTTAACATGGTTCCGGTGGGAACACTACACAATGCCCTATATTTCTTGGAGAAAATTGAAATATCAACTACAAGTTCAATCACAGAATGTGAGGGAGTAGAAAGAATACGAAAAAATTATGATCATAGAAGAAAGGTCGTAGGCAGTGAAGAAGGCTGAGATGGAAAATGAACTCGAGAGAGGAAATAGGAGGAACGTAGTAACCACAAAGGGGATAGGAGAAAGAATGTCAACAGCCAAGGAAATCATTTGTGAGAAAAAAAATTGAGCGTGACGAGTTGGCAACGAAGGAAATTTTCTTGGAGAAGATGAATGGAATAGCAAAGACAAAAAAATTCGGGGAGAATGTGGATGGGGATATCGCAACGGCGGAAAATGAGGAGGCGGCCGAAGAGGAAGCTATAACTAACGGAGAAGGAGAATCAGCGTTCGAGGACATTTGTCGTGAGCAAACAGTCACACGCAAAGATCTTGTAACTGAAAAAATCGAGTAAAAAGAAGATGAGAAAGCTACAACTACAGGAGTGGAGGACCCGACGATGGTGGAAAGGAATGAGCCAGCGACAGTGGAAATGGAGGAGCCGGCGATAGTGAAAATGGAGGAGGAGACAATTGTAACTCTAAAGAAATGAGAAAAAGGACACTTTTTTGTTTCCAGAAACCCTAGTGCAAAAGGGTTGCTTGAAGGAAATTGTTGGACTATGTTTCACTATGGTCCATTTAGATAAAGAAGGGAGTCTTGACAAAAGAGAACATTTCAACAAGGGTTATTGGGATAAGATTAAAAAAGAAAACTTTTGGGTTTAATTATAGCCTACTTCCTCTTAAGCATTTTGAGGATAACTTGATCAATGATGATTTGATCGAGACAAAGTTTTACGAATTACAATATATTAGAGAAGAAAATTGTGAAGATGTAGATAAGAATTTAATTTTTCATTTTTTTCCACCTTGAGGGCAAAATGTCTTTTTAAGGTGAGAATAATAATAGAGTACCTAATAAATAGTAGTTTTAATTAGTTTTAGTTGAGTGGTCATTGTATATTGTAACTATTTGGTGGTTATTATAACTATTAGATAGTTATTGAATGGAAGTTAATAATTACAGGAGAAGGAAGAGGGTTGGGGGAGAATGGGTATTTTGTAGGGAGACTCTAGGGTCTATAAAGCCTGGAAGTGTGTGTGAATGTGTGAGATTCTTCAATAAATAAAAGTGTAGTTCCTATCAGACACTTTCTCCTTCTCCTAGAAGAAATCCCAAAATCCCACCTTTCCTTCTTTCTACATCCTTTGCATGATAGACAACAAAATCATGTATTAATATTCGAATTATAACTGTAAATAATTTGTAATTTATTTTTTATTTAGATAGACAATTTAGAAATTGCTGCTTTTCAGCCATCTATGTAATTTCCATTTTTTATATAATGGAAGCAACTCTATGAAAGTGACATTCAATCTATTTTTGTTTTTGATATGGTATCAGAGTTTTTCTCATTAAATTTGTTTTTTGAGAATTTCTTGTCGTCTTGGTTGGTTTGAATCACATTGTGCGACAATCAATTTCTCTTGGCGGTCATCGTAGTTGATTTGAGTTATTGCTGCAAAACATTTCAGGATTTCCTCTAAGTGGGTTCGATTGAAACATTCAAGGATTGCAAAATTTTTTTTTTTTGGAAGTTTTATCCTCAAATCAACTGATCTTTTGACTTTTGTCGGCAGAACAACGAACCTCTTTGAAAGATTTCACAATCTTCTTCACCTCCGGCAACGTTTCTCAATCCCTCACTGGTATGTTGAGTTTCTGTTTAAATTGTCGTCATTTTCATTCTCCTCGGTCGGGTTTCTTGAACTTCCTCTTTGATTTACCCATTTACCGACAAGTTGTTGAAGCTCTCTGGTTTGTTGGGTCATTCATCAGACTTCGATTTGTCATGGGACAAGATTTTCTGTGATTTCACGAATTTCTAACCTTCGATGTTTCATTGACCGAAAATTTGGCCACTTTTTTTTGGTTTTGACTCTCGGTTGGAAATTTCTTGGACTTGTAATTGCTGGTTTATTGCTCTAGTTTTACCCATTTATCGACAAGTTGTCGAAGCTCTTTGGTTTGTCGGGTCATTCATCAGACTTCGATTCGTCGCCAGACAAGATTTTCGGTGATTTCACGGATTTCTAACCTTCAACGTTTCATCAACCGAAGATTTCACCACTCTCTGTTGGAAATTTCTTGGATTTGTAATTGATGGTTTATTGCGGATTCTTAGCAGTGGAAGTAGGGTAACTATCTTAAGAGGTTACAAGTGCCGAAAAAAAAATCACTACTTGGGCCTTATTTTTGAAAGTCTTATTATCCAGGATATTTCTTCAGAATTTTTGTCTCTAGTTCAACAGTGGTCATCAAGTGGGGTATTTTTTTTCTCTGCCTCATTATCATAATAAATATAGAATATTTTGGTGTGCGTTTCACTCATAAAAATTATAATGCTTAGGAATTTTAATTTCAATTATTTGTCATGGAAAAAGAATTATGAGGACAAATTGATGATAGTGATACAGTTGTGGATGAAGGTTCTAAATTAGCTCAATGGAAAATCAAAGATGCTAGAGTCATGACGTGGATTTTAGCAACTATAGATCATTCAATTGTTCTAAATCTAAAGTCGTATATTACAACTAAAAATATGAGAGTATTGGAAGAAAGTTTATAATCAAGATAATTCGGTTCGTTGTTTTCAATTGAAATACGAAATTTCCAGTTACTCTCAGGGTGATCTATCTATTCAAGAATATTTCTCTATTTTTCAAAATTTATGGACTGACTATGTGGATATCATTTATGCAAAGTTGCCAACTGAATCTTTTTCTGCTATTCAAGAGGCTCATTAACAGAGCAAGAGAGATCAATTTTTTATAAAGTTGTGTCTTGAATTTGAGATAGCCTGATCAAATTTGATGAATTGTATTCCTCATGCTTCTTTGGATGTATGTGTTTAGGCGAATTACTTCGTGAGGAACAATGTCTTACTACACAAGCAATCTTTCAATAAAACAAATTACTGATACGTCTCCACCGCTTAAATTTACTTAGGTTAGAAAAACAAAACGGGCCAATTAATTTATAAGGCGTTTGAGGGTTTTTAAAACGGTCTTTTAGTATTTCATTGTTATTTCTATTTAAAAGAGTAGTTGTAAGGGGTTGAGGGTATCTAGAAATTTAGGAATTAACTTGGGGAAGAGCTTGCAGATCTCTCGAACATCTGCCACTCTTGGGAGAGCTAACAGACCTCTCGAACGTCTGTGCTATCGTGTGATTTCTCTAATTATCGTGTCATTTATCCGTTTTTATTTTATATCCAATTTTGGTTCCTATAATTGGTATCTGAGCAAAAAAATTTTGAGAAAGGAGAATTGTTGCCGAAAGCTATTGACAAAAGTTAAGACTCATGGCCGGGAAGAGAGGTGAAGCGAAAGAAAGGGCTGGAGAAGAAAAAGTAAGTCGTGAAGAACTCAAAATGGAGCTGGGAAATTTAGTTGGCCGTGAGGAATTCAGGACCGAACTGGGAAGTCTGCGGAATGAGCTTTCTCAAGGACTAGGCACGTTGAAGGCGGACTTCGAGTCGCTGCAATCTTTGAAGGCGGATATGGCAGCCATTATGCAATCTCTAGCGTCGATGCAGACTGAACGGGAAGAGCCCCACAACTGGCGCGACGAAACCTGCGCGGGCGAGTCACGTAGGGTGAATCGCTAGGGTCTGCAGAGCAGCGAACCTCGGTCGGGAGTCGGGCTGTTCAATCGCGACGAGGCTGAAATGTCGCGGGTGGGCGATGCTTCTCGAGCTGCTGAAAAGGCTCCTTGGGTTGCTGAAGAATTGTTGATTCACAATGGAAGAAAGCTGGACTGGGAGGTTTGGTTGGACAAGGGAAAAAATCCAATGGGCTAGGAGAGTTTGGTGGAAAAAAATACAGCCCAGAGTAGAGCTAATCAGAATGGGCTGCCAATCTGGCAAGACCCAATTTATCGCGAGCAAAATGACAGGTATCGAGTAGTAGACAATGATGCATTTTTTCGCCATATACCGAAGGAGGTACTTGGAGTTTTAGCCGGAAATGGCCGGTTTCCGGCTTAAAAATTTAGAAATGCACGTGTTTGAATATGGAGACCCCGATGATTGGGTATTCAGGGTTGAACGTTTCTTTGCCCTTCAACGTTTAACGGAGACCGAAAAAATAGATGCAGTAGAGATACACCTTGAAGGAGAGGCTCTAGCTTGGTTTCAATGGGAGGATGGAAGGCAACCATTCCGAAATTTGGTGGATTTAAGAGAACGACTATTGGGTCGATTCCCTTTTTCACATGAAGGATCGTTATCAGAACGATTTTTGGCATTACGACAAGGGGGAACGGTGAGAGAGTATACGTTGCAGTTCGAGAAATTGTCTGCTTCTTTTTGGGACATTTCCGATCACTTACTGGAGGCTCAATTCATGAATGACTTGGGGACAGAAATTCGAGCAAAATGAATGATATTTAAACCAATCAGGTTGAGACAAATCATGCAGACAGCACAACGAATTGAAAACAAGATAGCCATGTATTTAAATGACAATGAACTCAATGATTAAAGAGAAATGAACACAAAAATCATGCACCTTGAGGACAAGGTGCATCTTTGGGAAGGGAGTATTGATACGTCTCCATCGCTTAATTTACTTAGGTTGGAAAAACAAAATGGGACAATTAATCTATAAGGCCTTTTAGGGTTTTTAAAATAGTCTTTTAGTATTCTATTGTTATTTCTATTTAAAGGAGCAGTTGTAAGGAGTTGGGGGTATCTAGAAATTTAGGAATTAACTTGGGGGAGAGCTTGTAGACCTCTCGAATGTCTGCCACTTCACTATCGTGTGATTTATCTAATTATCGTGTTATTTATCTGTTTTTATTTGATATCCAATTTTGGTTCTTATCAATTACATGACAATGCAATTGCTTATGCATCTCATAGGAAAGGTAAGGGTAGAGACATAAGCCAAATTCATTGTTTTAGCTGATAGGAATATGAACATATTGCTACGAATTGCGCAAATAAATTCAACAATTATTGTAAGAAAATTGGACATTTTATTAAAGAATATCTCACTCGGCCCCAGAATCATAAAACTCATGTTAATCAAGCTATAATCAGTTCTTCTGCATCAACTAGTTTAGAGACAATGAGTAATAACACATCAATTATTCCTGAAATTATTCAACAAATAATTATTTCAGTCTTTTCAGCTTTTTAGGCCTTCAAGGTAAAAATATTTAAACGTCTATAACTTGGCTTGTTGATTCTGGGGCATCTAATCATATAACTAGTTCTTTCAGCTCTCTTAATGTCTGAACATATGATGGGTCATCTTAATGATTAATTATCTATTCATGCTATTGGGGACATTAACTCCTCAATAAAATATATATTTATATCACCCAAGCTCTTTACTAGTCTAATTTCAATTGGACGTTTGTTTCCTTTACATTTTTCTATTCTTAACTTCGTTTCATTAGCCTATATTACTGTAGCCCAAAAGAGTGAAATTTTGCACAAATGTTTAGGTCATCCTAATTCTATTGTTTTATCTCATTTAATAAACTCTGGTATTTTGGACAATAAAGATCAATTTTTGTCTTATCTAAATTTTGACTGTCCTACATGCAAATTAGGTAAGAGTAAATGTCTTTAATTTCCTTCACATGGAAGTTGTGCTAATTGTTGTTTTGATTTGATTCATAGTGATGAATCTCCAACAATTATAAATATTGTGACATTTATTGATGATTACAGTAAATATACTTTGATTTATTTTCTTTGTTCTAAATTTGAGGTATTTTCTATTTTTAAAATTTTTTTAACCTATATTGAAACTCAATTCTCTTATGCTATCAAAATACTATGATTTGATTCAGGTCCCAAATATATGTTCCATGAATTTTAGGATTTTCTACAACATAAAGGTATTCTTTCTCAACGTTTTTGTCCTTATACACCTGACGCGCCAACGGAGGGAGGTAAAAAAAGTAGCCTGTGAGTGGTCGATTGCTTGAGGGAGTTAGAGCGACTGAGGCTTGAATATGAGGAAGGAGCGGTTGATCACTTGATGAAGGAGAACGACCACAAATGATCGTCCGCAAAATTGTAGGCGAAAAAGCGGTCGAACGACAAAATTAACAGATTCGAATGTCTGCAAACTGTCTGGTCGAACGGTAGAAGATAGGGCAATTGTCCTGTTGGTAGAAACTTCCTCAAATTGTAGCAAAACACTTTATGGAAACTCCGACTTTGGAAACCAATATCTCCCTCGATTTATAAGTTTTTCTTCTGAAATTTTGACAGCAGTCACGTTGATAAGTGAAGAATAACTCCTCCAAAAATAAAGATAAGAATCACCACGAATTTGGAAATATGCACGAAAGAAGTCGATTGGCTGGAAATAACAAGAAGTCACAATTTGCACTCCCATATGGATGACTCCATCAATGTAACTTTTTTGGAAAATTGGATATTGTTTCACACACTCTTCCTCCAATGAGTAGGAGTACGAATACCAATAAGAGAGACTTCTCAACTTACACGTAATCTCAATTTGCGATGCAACACACACAAAGAACTTTGGATGGAACTCACTAAATGATGAAAAATGAATCACTCCTATTTTAAAATAAGCAAATTTTTTTTAATATTCAAGCTTCAATGTCTAGCACACACATATTAGGTGACTTTATATAGTCAATTACAAGCCATAAAATAGGAAACAACAAGATAGGAAATAAGCTAATACTCGGTCATACTTGGTCGATTACTATAGTAAGGTTTAGGTAACTTTCTAAAGTAATTATTTAATTATTCTTTGTTTGCTTTGCCTCTAAGTTTTGATAGCTTTCTCTTCAAATTTCACCACTTAGATGGTTGCCATATTCATGCAACAATCGACCTTCCTTTTGTCCACTTGCTTGGCCGGTTGGGAAGGTTTCCATATCTCTATTTCCTTTGACATTTCTTGCCCTTCAAGCTTGTCTTATTGGGCTTCTTTCCATTGTAGAATATGCTTGGGCTTCTCTTAGTCTTCTTGGGTTGGCAGTTTTTTCATTTAGATCATCATTGAGTTACCTTCCAAATACTTAGAAAGGAAAGTGTTTATGAGACCTTGGGCCCTTGTCTTTGTGAATAGACCTTGTAGTCCATCAACACCTCAACAAAATAGTTTAGCTGAACAGAAAAATCGTCATTCATTAGATGTTGCTCGAACCTTACTATTTCAATCTTTTGCTCCACCCAAATTTTGGGTTGAAGTCTTATCTACGTCAGTCTTATTTCAAGTGCCTTAAATTTTGACTCTCCGTATTATTTTCTCCATAAACTTCCTCATTAACTTGATATGCACACTTTTTGTTGTGTTTGTTTTGTTCATTTTCCACCACTTGAATGTCGTAAACTTTTTGCTTAATCTGTTAAATGTGCATTTATGGGTTATAGCATTTTACACAAAAGTTATGTTGTTATGATCCATCTTCTAATAGATTTCTTATGTCTTCACATGTTATTTTCTTCGAAAATCAATATTTTTTTTTAGTCATGTTGAATCTTTGCCAAGACTCACTTGTTCTTCCTAAATTGATGAATTGAGTCCATCTCTTAGCCGATTCAATCCTGAATTTGTGTATAAAAGACGATGTCCAACTTTGCTTCTTCTGGAGACTGACTGAACTTGGTCATAGTGCTCCTACCCTGTCACATCCTACTACAGGCATAACTCTTCGACGTTCTTCCAAAGTAATATTCTTGATAGGTATGGGTTATCTCACACATCTCTTTATACTACTTTATCTTCCATTTCCGTTCTATCTTACTATTGTGAAGCTATGAAACATGTGTGTTGGCGTAAAGCAATGGCTGAAGAACTTCAAGCTTTTGAAGATAATTACACATAATTACACATGAGATATTGTTACTTGTCTTCCTAATGTTAAGACAATTGCTTGTAAATGGATTTATTCGATGTAGCTTCGTTCTGATGGCTCTTTTGATCAATTTAAACACGATTAGTTGTTTTCAGTAATAAACAAGAATATGAAATCAACTTTGAAGAAACTTTTGATCCAGTTACTAAAACGACTACACTCTGAACTATCATTTCTATTACTGCTTCACAAGGGCGGCCTCTTTATCAAATGGATGTCAAAAATGCAATTCTTCGTGGGGAACTCAAAAAAGAAATTTACATAGTTTTGCCTTTTTACGTGTCTTCATCTTCTTTTTCGAAAGTATGTAAACTGAAGCGATCTTTATATGTGTTGAAACAAACACCCAGAGCTTGGTTTGATAAATTTCAAACAATCTTGATAGATTTTTCTTTCAAGCAAAGTCAATATGATTCATTTTTGTTTCTTTGCACGACATTCAAAAGAGTTGTTATTCTTCTTGTCTATGTTGATGATATTGTCATCACTGAAACGGATTATGTATCAATAATTCATTTGAAGCATAATCTTCATACCGCATTCCATATGAAATATCTTGGTCCTCTTATTTATTTCCTAGGTTTATAAGTTAATACTACTCCTTCTGATATTTTCTTAAATTAACATAAACACGCACATGATTCAATTACTTTGGCAGGTCTTTAAGATGCCTCATCTACTAATACTTTATTGAAAGTCAACACAAGTATTGTAGTGAGGAGGATAATCATTTTTCCGATCCTACTGTCTATCGATAATTGGTGGGTAGCTTGAACTATTTAACTATTACTTGACTGGACATCTCCTTTGTTGTTTAACAAGTAAGTCAATTTATGCAGAATCCTTAAAACCTCTATTGTCTCAATTTTGAATTGAATTCAATATCTCTCCTTAGAGAGTTTGCTTACATTATATAGAAAAATAACAATTGTATTAATTGCTGAAAATTAAATTAAACCTATCTAAATAAGGAATAAATTATTTACAATTATAATACATCATTTGACAGTTATAATTAACAATTAATGTTTGATTTAGCTGTTACCCTCCCTCAAATTGATGATGGTTGGTCAATAAATATCAATTTGCTTACTAAGAATTGGTGATGCTTACATGTCATGGCCTTGGTGAATATGTCAGCTATCTGCATGTCAATGGAGAAGTGAGGAAGAGATATGATATTATTGTCAAAGGTTTGCCGTATAGAATGACAGTTTACTTTAATATGTTTGGTGTGCTCATGATAAATAAGATTAGCAGCAATTTTGATTGCACTAGTGTTATCAGCATGGAGCAAAGTGGATGTATATTGTGGAAAACGAAGTTCGGATAGAAGTCCACGCAGCCAATTTCTGAACAAGCAATAGACATGACACGATATTCTGACTCAATTGAGGATTTAGAGACTTGATCTTGTCTCTTACTTCACCATGAAATTAAAGAACTTCCAAGAAACATGTACCATCTTGTGATAAATCGACGAGTATCAGGATAACCTGCTCAATCAGCATCACTATAAGCAACAAGATGAATTGGAGAACCAGATGGGTAGAATAATCCATGATGAGATGTTTCTCGAAGATCGAATAATATGATGAACCGTAGCTAAATGGAGATGTCGAGGATTCTGGATGAATTGACTAACTTGTTGAACAAAAAAGGAGATGTAAGGACGTGTAATAGTCAAGTAGTTCAAGCTACCCACCAACTGTCGATAAGTTGTAGGATCAGAAAGAAGAGTACCGTCCTCATTACAATATTTCATGTTGACTTCCAATGGAGTATCAGTAGATGAGGCATCTTGAAGATATGCCAAATTGATTAAATCATGTGTGTATTTATGTTGATTTAAGAAAATACCATAAGGAGTAGTATGAACTTCTAAACCCAGGAAATAAGTAACGGAACCAAGATCTTTCATGTGGAATGCAGTCTAAAGATTATGTTTGAAATGAGTGATTGATGCAGAATCTGTTATAGTGATGACAATATTATCAACATAGACAAGAAGAATAACAATGCCTTTGGATGTCTTGCAAAGAAATAAAGAAGAATCATATTGACTTTGCTGGAAAGAAAAATCAATCAAGGTTGTCTGAAATTTATCAAATCAAGCTCGGGGTGCTTGTTTCAACCCATATAAAGATCGCTTCAGTTTACATACTTTCAAAGAAGATGATGAAGGCACACCAGAAGGCAAAACCATATAAATTTCATTTTTGAGTTCCCAACAAAATGCATTTTTGACATCCATTTGATATGGAGGTCATCCATGGGAAGCAGCAATAGAAATGATAGCTCGGACTGTAGTCATTTTAGCGACTTGAGCAAAAGTTTCTTCATAGTTGATTTCATACTCTTGTTTATTACTGAGAACAACTAATCGTGCTTTAAAACGATCAAGAGAGCCATCAGAACGAATCTTAATCAAGTAAATCCATTTACAACCAATTGTTTTTACATTAGGAGGACAAGTAACAATATTCCATGTGTGATTATCTTCAAGTGCTTGAAGTTCTTCACCCATAGCATTATGCCAACACTTATATTTTATAGCTTCATAATGACATGATGGAACGAAAATGGAAGATAAAGTAGTATGAAGAGATGTGTGTGAGAGCCCATACCTATCTGGAACATTACTAACTCTGGAAGAACATCGAAGAGTTATGTCCGTATTAGAATGAGGCATGGTGGAAGCACTATGATCAAGATCAGATTGCGAGGCAGTCTCAAGAAGTGGCAAAGTTGGACCTCATCTTTCATACAGAAATCTAGGTTTGAATCGACTAGGAGGTGGACTCAATTCATCAAATGTAGGAAGAACAAATGAGTCTGGCAAAGTTTCAAGATGATTAGGAAAGAAATATTGATTTTCGAAGAAAACAACATTGCACGAAATCTATTAGAAGATGGATCATAACAAACATAGCCTTTGTATGAAGTGCTATAGCCCATAAAGGCACATTTTACTGATTGAGCAGAAAGTTTATGATGTTCAGGAGGTGGCAAATGAACACAATCAAAAGTATGCATAGTAATATAATGGGGAAGTTTACGATAAAGACGAAAATATGGAGAGTCAAAATCTAAGACACTAGAAGGCAATCGATTGATTAAATAAACTGCCGTAGGTAAAGCTTCAACCCAAAATTTGGGTGGAACAAAAGAATCAAGTAGTAAAGTTCGAATAACATCCAATAAATGACGATTTTTCTGTTCAGCTACACCATTTTGTTGTGGTGTATAAGGACAAGAACATTGAGAAAGAATACCTTTATGTTGTAGAAAATCCTGAAATTCATGGGACATATATTCGCCACCTGAATCAGATCGTAGTGTTTTGATAGTAGAAGAGAATTGAATTTCAACATAGGCCAAGAACTTTTTGAATACAGAAAATACCTCGGATTTAGAACGAAGAAAATAAATCCAAGTATATCTGCTGTAATCATCAATAAATGTGACAAAGTATTTATAATTGCCGTGAAATATAATAGGAGTAATGCCTCAAACATCACTATGAATTAAATCAAAACAACGATTAACACGACTTTCATGGGAAGGAAATGATTACTCTTTCTTAATTTGCATGTAGAACAATCAAAGTTTAGAAAAGATGAAAATTGATCTTTATTGCCCAAAATATCAGAGTTTATTGAATGAGATTGAACAATAGAATTAGGATGATCTAAACGTTTTTGTCAAAGTTCACTCTTTTGGGTTACAGTAGTACATGCTAATGAAACGAAATGAGAAATGGAAAAATGTAGAGAAAACCGCCGTCCAACTTTAGGCCCCTTCGCGAGTATGTTCCCCGATACCTGATCCTGCATAACACAACCATTATGAGAAAAACAAACAATACAATTATTGTCGATCAATTGTCCAACTGAGATTAGACTAATAGATAGCGCAGGTGATACTAGTACATCTTTTATTGACGAGTTAATGTTTCCAATAATATGAATAGGTAATTGATCACCATTAGCAATCTGAATATAAGATGAACCATTATATGGTCGAACATGATTAAGAGAGCTGGAAGAACTAGTCATGTGATTAGATGCGCCATAATCAACAAGCCAAGGCAGAGATGATTGAATATGTTTACCTTGGAGGCCCAAAGCTGAAAAGACTGAAATAATCATTTGCTGAATAAGTTCATGAGTAATTGTTGTACTATTACTCGTTGTCTCTGAACTAGTTGATGCAAAAGAACTGATTATACCTTGATTAGCGTGGATTTTACAATTCTAGGGCCGAGTGGGACATTCTTTAATAATATCTAGATTTCTTACAATAGTTGCAAAATTTTTTCACACAGTTAGTATCAATATGGCCATATTCTTTGCAGCTAAAACATTGAACTTTACTCATATCTCTTCCTTTGTCGTTTCTATGAGTTGCATAAGCAACTGTATTGTCATGTACTTTATTGTTTTGAAAGATGGTTTGTGTAGTAAGACGTTGTTCCTCACGAAGTAATTCGCCCAAACACATCCAAAGAAGCAAGTGAAATACGATTCATCAAATTTGATCAAACTATCTCGAATTCATGACGCAACTTCATCAAGAATTGATCTCTCTTATTCTGTCCATGAATCTCTTGAATAGCAGAAAGAGATTCAGTTGGTACATTTGCATAAATAACATCTACATAGTCAGCTCATAAATTTTGAAATCCAGAGAAATAGTCTTGAATAGATAGACCACCCTCAGAATAATTGTAAATTTCGTATTCCAATTGAAAACGGCGAGCAATATTATCTTGATTATAAACTTTCCTCGAATATTCCCATATACTTTTAGCTAGAGTATACGGCTTTAAATTTAGAACAATTGATTGATCCACTGTTGCTAAAATTCATGTAATTACTCTATCATCGTTAATTTTTACATTGGGCTAATTTAGAAGCTTCATCTGGAATCGTATCACTACCATCAATGTGTCTTCATAATTCTTTTCCCATAACAAATAATTGAAATTGAAATTCCCAAACATTATAATTTTTACCAGTAAAACGAACACAGAAAGAGTCTATATTTGCCATAATATTATAGAATAATGAGATAAGAAAATAGTACCCCACTTGTTGATCTCGGTTGAGCCACAAAGAGTAAGCAATAAGCCGAACCAACAATAAGCAACAAGCTAAACCACCAATTAATAATTTAAAAGAAGAGAAATGCTACTGCCATTGAGTATTCGCCACTGAGAGAGAAAAGAATTAGTAAATTTAGAACACCGAAGTCTGTTGAAGCCAAAACCAACAAAGATGACGAGCCAAGAAATTCCGACAGAGAGCCGAAACCAACCGAGAAAACATAATAGAAAGTGCTGACTATTTGTTGTAACGACCTGGATTTACGTAAATCCTTTAAAATGCGTAAAAATTTGAAATTTCTTTCTTTTTAAAACAAAACATATTAGAGTGCGTCTAACCGGATCGCTACTGACTCTTTCTTTAAAACTCGTTTGGAAAAATCAGTTACAAGGTGCGGAAGCGTAAATGATAAAGTAAAACCATTTGTTTAAAATCTTGCGGAAGCGTAAAAAAATAAACTCTTGTAAATCATGGTGGAAGCGTAGATAAATCGTTCGAGAAGGAAATACTAAACAATTTAAACACTGCGTTTAACAAATAAAACTTGACAATTAAGCATTATTTGGTTACACTCGTTTACTTATCTTTCTCTTTGTCTGACCAGCCTCAAGTCTCGCTCGTGCAAATCATTGATCCCTGCTTCATTATGTGCTTATCATCTACTTATTATCTGTTCGTCGTTTGTACCTACACCACAAGTAATACGTGAGCCTAATGGCTCAGTAAGGAAAAATATTAATGCAGTTATGAAATGTCTCTCTTTAGTCTTTTTCGTTAATTCATTCGTTTAATTATTATCTTTCATTCGTTCGTTCGTCGAGTTAGTCTCCTGTGGGCTTACTCGATGCCAGACTACAATTAGCCTCCTGTGGGCATGTTAGTTACCAAGCTATAACCTAGTCTCCTGTGAACATGCTAGCTACCTGGCTATAACCTAGCCTCCTGTGGGTATGCTAGCTACCAGGCTAGGGGCTAACCTCCTTTGGGTGTACTAGTTGCCAGACTACTCACTAGCCTCCTGTGGGCATACTAGCTGTCAGGCCAGACCCGACTTCCTATCATTCTATCATTCATTCTGACATCTTCCTCACTCATGCATGCGTCCTGTTTTTTTCTGTTAGCATGATGTATGAACATATATTCTTAATCTATCGTGATGCATGATGACATGACATAACATTCATAAAATTGAAGTGCGCATATAAATAAAGTAACGGTAACTGAAATCGCATATAGGGAAAGTAAAACACATAATAGAATGAAGAAACTGCGCACAACAGAAAACAAGTATAACATTAAGTTAAGATAGCAAATGAACAATAAACTAAATATGCTCAAGAAGATAAGATGATTATTCTAGTTCTTTAGTTGTTTAGCCTAATTAATCTCCTAGTCTATTTACAAGCTTCCTATGTTTATATTTCTAAGCAATTATTCTAATCAGTTATTAACATACTCCTACGTTGATTTCATGCTTTGATTCTACTTAACTAATTATATTTGGTTTAGCAAAAAGTACATACTAAGGACATGTAATCATAATCGAGATCTTAAGTGATACCAAGAAAACAATAACAAAAGTAATTATAAAACATTCATTCGCATAATAAGCGAGATCCTTGAGACCCTTAACTCATTCACGTTATTTCATTCTCTTTTCATCTTCTTTACCATTCTACTATCTAGTAAAGTAAAACATTAATTATGAAATTGAAGTGCGCATTGAAATAAAAGTAATTGAAGGCAAACTATAATTAAAATTGCACATATAATAAATAGACGGTAAAGAGACATGCAATGAATTAGCAATGAATTACGGTTAATTTGGCATGCTCGTTAAACTAAACTAATTAAACATGGAAACATGCTTTATACAACAATTAATGGAAACATGCTTAGACAACGAATAATGGATACATGCTTGGATATGTAAATCACAATAATAAAAGAAATCTAACGAATTAACAAGCGACGTGCATATAAAAGTAAAACATAATTTAATCGACATGCTCAAGAAGGATTATAATTACCATCTAATTAATCATCTTAATTAATTTACATGCTCAAGGGTTGATTACTTTAGTCATGTTCGCTAGTTCGTTAACATGCTATCATAATTATCTAAGTTCTTTAATATACTTGAATACAATTAATAAATGTTAGTTTAGTTGTCTAACATGCTCAAGTTAACTAATTACCTTGGTTGATTAATATGCCACTGTGTGGTTTAGACAACAAAAGAATTAACATACTTAGTTAATTACATGCTCAAAGCTACTAAATCATGTTCAAGTAAAATATAAACATGCTTGCTCAAGTAAAATATAAACATGCTTGTAGTTTAGTTATTTTCTTACTTAATTACATGCTCAATTGGCATACTTAGTCAAGCTACCCTAACTAATCGGTTAAGCATGCTTAAGTTGATTACTAAATCTAGTTGAGTGAATTAACATGTTGGTTATTTAACATATTTTGATTGATTAACATGCTCATAGGTTAGTCATTAATTGAACAACTAGTTATCTACTTTTAGCAATTAAACATGCTAGTTAATCAATCTAAACATACTGGTTAATTGAACATACTAATCGGGTTAATTTAACATGCTAATTATGCTTAAGTGTCAATCAAATCTACTTATTTACTCTAATAATTAACATGTTTGAGTTTGCTCTATTTAATTTACATGCTCAATTACTATCTACAATTATTGCTAAACTACAAGGAATTGATTAGTTAATTAAACATGTTCATTCTAATTATCATAGTCAATTAAGCATGCTAGAATTAAGAGTATAGTTATTTCTAGTTAACACTATCACTAATCATGCTTAGATTCTATTGTTGCAATAAAAATTTACCACAACAAGTAAACAATTGAAATAATAGGGCAAAATCATGGAAACTAATAGTTCATTTGTACTTATCACATCATTCAACACCAACATCGTTAAGCATTTCATTCATCATTCATCTTTCCTCATTCGTCATTCATTATCGTTAAACATTCATGGAAATCACAATTACAATAAGGGCAACAAGCTGACTATAAGCAATTTCAGTAAGGCAATAAACTTACTATAAGGAAAGTCCACATAACAACTAAGCCATCATCTACAACAAGGAAATCAAAGAAGGAATACACAATAGAAATCTATCCTAAGAGTTTAACACTATTCTAACACAGAACAACATTAAGGAAATCCATGGAGCATTCTACAGAGCATTTATAAGACAAACAATATACTTATCATCTAGCATTTTAAGAACAATACTCTAAACTCACACACACACCCATACTTGTGGTGTAGGGCTTCAATGGCCAAAACACCCCTTAATCCTTACCGAAATGATGAGCTAATTCAGGGATAGCAACTCCAGCAGCTCCACGTTCAGCTTTCAGCAGCTCACACTTCAACTTCCTAGCTCCCTCGCTCACATCCACTCGCTAGTTCAGCTCTCCCCCTTAGAACTCTCTTCTCACACTGAACCCTCTCACTCAAGGTCTCTCTCTCAGACTCACTCTCTAGAACTCACTCTTTCGCAGGAGGAAAAATGAAGGCTGAAGAGGAAGGGAGAAGACTTAACCTCCTAGAGGGGAGACAACCGTACGAGTAGGAGGCAAGGAAGGACGGCTGGGCAGGGGGTCTGAAGAGGATTTGCTGTCGGGGTCGCGTTTTCCATTGGCTAAAGGTCGTTTTTCTTCTTATTTAAATCTTATTCTGTCGCTGATCTGCTACGATTCGGACAAGTGCGGATGACTTAGTCTCGTCCGCATACCGTCCACATGACCAAAATCCATAGGCTAAAATTTGACTTCGGACGGAAATCGGCGTCCCCACCTTTGTCCGTACCGTCCGCAGGCCAGGTTCGGACGCCAGTCGTCGTCCGCATGTGTCGTCCGAACGTGTCCAAGAATTGGACAGAGGCAAAATGGACGATATCTCAACTCGTCCGCAGTCGTCCGTTGGCGTCCGAAAGTCTCCAGACTTGGACAGATTTGATGTGGATGCGTCCTGTCCTCGTCTGCATCGTCCGCGCCCTCGTCCGAATGTGTCTCGAGGTGTATAGATTCGATGCGGACGCAGCATTCGTCGTCCGCATCGTCCGGGACGTCGTCCGAAAGTCCCTTGCACAGTGAATTCAGGACGCGGAACTGCATCCTAAGTTCGTCCTAAGCCTAATGCTGGCGTGGCCAAGCACTTGTGGACGACACTCCTTCGTCCGAAAGTCGACCGAAAGTCCATAATTCTCACTTTTCTCTATCTTTTCACACTTAACTCTTACCCCACAACATTTCTCCCCTAAATACACGTCACAACATGACACGTATAGGTACGCAACGTAATATCCTCTTAACTCCAATACTTTGATTACATCAAGTGTGCGGGGAAAACGTAACGGAATCACTCCTCGTCCTAACGCTCCGAACGCCCTCGGTAATACTCCGATAATTATCCAACTTAAAATATCGAGGTGTTATATTTTTCGTGCTAAAACCAAATGAGATGATGAGCCAAAAAAATTCCGACAAAGCCGAAACCTATCGAGAAAACATAACAGAAAGCGCCGACAATTTGTCTTGTGATGAATCAAAGTTTGATGAGAGACTCGACAAAACAAATACCGCCGACAATCTCTCTCTCCAACAGCGACGGCGAGGATGACGATGACGATGACGAAGGGAAGAGCCAGACACAAGAAATCCGAGAAGCAGCCAAAAGAGTCCGAAAATGAAGGGCTCTATTGAATTAGATTCAATATCTCCTTAGAGAGTTTGCTTACATTATATAGAAAAATGACAATTATATTAATTGCTGAAAATTAAATTAAACCTATTTAAATAAGAAATAAATTATTTACAATTATAATACATAATTTGGCAGTTATAATTAACCATTAATGCTTGATTTAACTGTTACATTGTTCATCATATTATCCGATATTTTCGAGGAACATCTAGTCGTGGCTCTGATACTTGATGATCTATCATAGGTTGATGCATGTTTCTTGGCAGTTCTTTAATTTCATAGAGAAGTAAGAAACAAAATCAAGTCTCGAAATCTTCAACTGAGTTGAAATACTGTGCAATATATGCTGCTTATTCGGAGATTATCTGGCTTCGTGAACTTCTATCCGAGCTCGGTTTTCCACAATCTACATCCACTTCGCTCTATGCTGATAATACTAGTATAATTAAAATTGCTGCTAATCCTATTTATCATGAACGCACAAGCATCTCGAAGTAGATTGTCACTCTATATGACAAGTGTTCAACAATAACATCATGTCTCTTCCTGACATTTCCACTAACATGCAGATAGCTGAGAAATTCATAAAGGGCATAACACATAAATGTCACCAATTTCCTTGTAAGCAAATTGATGTTTCTTGACCAATCAGCATCAATTTGAAGGGAGGTGACGGCTAACAAAATCATATATTAATGTCTAAATTATATTAAGCAATTTCCTAAATTTTGGCTATCTAAATAAGAAATAAATTATAAATTATTTAAAATTATAATTTAAACATTAATACATAATTTTGTTGGCTGTCATTACATACTTCCAAATTGTCTCTAACAGAACATAAATCATTATTTTTCCACTTTGGCCCTGCTATCTCTCTCATGCTAATTATATTAGAATGCGTCTCATTATTTTACCCTCTGTGGGTGAAAGTGTTGAGCTGAACGCATCTCACACTTTCAACAATATCATTTGGAAACAATTTTTTTTGTCAACGACAAATATAATGGACTAAAGATTTTGTTTTATTGACACTATTTTTTCTTCTTTTTTTTTTAGTATAACTTGGACACAAAGTAATTTGATGTACTATGAATTTTTTAATTTAACATTCGAAGATAAAAAAAGAATTGGTAAAAGTTCGTTCAAATATTAATAAAGTTAAAAATAATATTTTTTTGATAATCATGTACTAGAGTTCGATACATATTTCAAATAAATTATCAGATTTTTTAAATGTTTATTTATATACTAAGCATGTTTCAAATGGTGAATTTTACTGTTTGTTATGATAACTAAGCATGTCTTCAAATATTGAATTTTATCAAATTTTCCTAGTTTCAATTTATTTTTGTTCAAAAAATTCATTTTTGATTGGCCAATTAAGACCAATCCTTGAGTATTTTCTTGCTATTCTGTTTCTAACAAAGAATATTATCAATGACCTATAAAGGATAGAGTAAGCTTTATGGTTTTCTCTCATTTCTTAGTGCTTGGCATCTGCTGGATTATTAAATTTCTTTTTCTGAAACTTTTTACCTATAATTATCTGTGTTTATATCTTTGTTCTGGCTTGTGACCTTGAGACTATTGTGTGGTTAGAACTCTAGTTGATCTTTAATAATTACTTCTGATTTTAAAAATAAATTGTTCCTGCTGCTCAGATCCATTGCAGGTGGAGCTTGGAGACCAATACAGACAATTCTTGTAGTATAGATGTAAAAGTGGGTAAGTTAAATATAACTCAATTGTCTTGGCTCCCTCAGAGAAGAAGCTTAAATAATTAATCTGTGTTTTTTAATGGTGGAAAAAAGTAAATTCCTTTGTAGTCCATACGAAGGATCTCATTAAATATTAAATATTCTCATCTATCAAGCATGCATCACTAATTAAAATGGCTTGTAAATTCCCGGTTTACTTTACCCTAACCACTTAGTTTTTTCTTGAGTTAAATCTCATCTATGATCTGCTCTGTATTGTCTGTTGCCTAACAATATATTCTATCATTTAAGCCCTATTGGTGTGGTATCTCACTATTATCTCTGATGTGAGATTGATGTTGGCTTAGCATAATAATCTCTTTCTGTGCACATACTGTTTTGGTTCGTTAAAATTGTCATTACAAAGAAATTTGTTTTGCACCGCAGGAAATTTAATGCAAAAGTTTGGATTTTAACCTGCACAAGTAGTGCAGGAATTTGATTACCTTCTATTTTGTGCAAGAAAAATTGATGTGAGTTTGGTTTTGAAATACACTGATGTAATGATTTGATTTTTGGCTTTTTATGCATATGCAGGTACCCATTTTAAGAAATGGTGTTTGATGCAATCCAAAATCAGAGCAAGCACCATCTCCCAGGTTAGTATCCGACATTTACCCGGCTAGTTGTCAGGGATTGATCCAATCCTGTCAAATTTTGATTTACATTTTTTAAGATAACAATGAAAAAAAAGGGTGGAAGTTGGCCGGCAAATTCTACATACATATCAATTAGCTATATTTTGAAACTTGAAATCTGCCTAATTTGAAGGATTGAATATTACAGTTCAAAACAGAAGTACCAGCAATGTTAGAGTTAGCACGAAGTATAACGTCAAGCACTTCGAGTAATGGGGCAGACAGGGATGCTATTACCACCCCTCTTGCGCCTCAAAATACAATCTGATTTTCTATTTCAATTTTTTTGGCCAGTGTACTGGTACGTGTTTTGTATATAATGTTGGAGATCGGTAGCATATTCTGTATTCTTACATTTTATTCTTACTTGTTTGACCCTTGGGGGAGCAGCGGTGCGTGCAATGTTGCTTATGTGCATATTAACAAGTTGTATTTATTGTTGACAATGCACAATCCATTTTATCAAGATCTCTCTCTCTCTCTCAAACTTTAGAAACTAGGTGTGGTGTTATAATGAGAGGTACCTTTATTTTTGTTGCTGACCATTCTCTGCAATGCAATTAATAATTGCGTTTTAAGAGCTAGATTAGATTTATTTTTAGCATTTTTTTTTTAAACGAGATAAATTAAACCTATGTAACCCAAGTTCGTTAATGCATTTAAGTAAACAGAACTAATCCATTAATTAACTATTAGTATTATTACCAAACCAAGTTTGTCATACAAACAAGACTAAACTGATGATTATATGTCAAAACATGCATAACAAAAATAAATAAAATATTGTTCTTCAAATTAAATTTAAAATCATTGTACTTCATAATTAAATTATATAAAAAAATAAAATTAAAAAAAATCAATGGGGATAAGTCTATCTTGGTAGGGGTGGCTAACGAGTGGGCTAGCAAGCTCAGTCCGTTACTGTAGGGACTAGGGGTGGTTAAAATTTGTTTCATGTCTACCAACCGCCGCGGTTCCAGATCAGCTTGTTAACGGCAAACGTGACAGTAATATTGTGTTTATCATTTTTCCATACATCAGTGGTTAATTTGTTAGAAAATCAATGATAGTGGTTGACTTGTTATTGACCGTAACCCACGATGGTTAATTTGTCATTTTTCTAATATAAAATAACTACTTAACTAAGAATAGCAGGACCCCTTTAATTGTTTTTGTTAACCAGATGGTCATTCAACTATGCTTCTTTAACAAATTGACCCCTGCTTTTGGAAAAAGAAAAACCAGTCAAAAAAGTATGTGTCGGCCATTATGCTAATCTTTTAATTTGGACTCCTTGAAATCTCACTTAGTTTTTAGAAACGACTTTAGTCTCTCTCCATTTTCAAAACTAACTACTAATTTACACTTCTACACATTTGGGTGTCAGAGGGTTGAATTTTATTTGAGTCGGGATGAAAATTTTGTAGTGCGATTAAAGTTTTCGAAATAAAATTATCAATTTTTCGTTAGGGTTTGTGGTGATAGCAACGGGACCAAGCAAAAGATATGCAGAAATATTGATAATTTTGTACTTTGACTTTATATATTTAATTTCTTTTCTGCCCATAATTTTTTACTTATTAGTGCATTCTAAGTAAAATCTTAGAGTTCTCGATTTATTCATTAGTTACTATATGCATGTACACACATTCAAATTTTGAATGTGCGCGCGGTGTGCTCTCTTGTACAATGCCTAGTTACAGCAAAACCGTCTACGCTAAAACATTTTCTTGTTCTTAAAATATTATCAATATTTATGACTAGGAATGGTTAATGGCTGCAAAAGCCAGGCTCGTAGGCGTTCTTCAAGATCTTAGGCCAATCTGTCATGAGCCAACATTTATTCCTAGGTCCATGATTGATTTGGCCTTTGATTAGCCTAAAATTTGAGCAACTCTATATTATTGAGTTGAATTTTCAGGGAGAAGTGATTAACTTTTAGCTTTCAAGTTGTTTTCCACATCATATTAGTGTATGATAATACTATATTTATTATTTATTCTTACTTTATATTTTTATTTTTTGACGTGACAAATATTAATTAACACAGATAACGACTTATTTTAACTGTTTATAATTTATATTAATTGTATCAATCATTATCTAATATGATAAAAAGTAAGAATTAAAAATTAATAATAGATAATAAATATAACATTACTCTTTCTTTATTGTCTGCTTTTGAGTCTAGAATTTTACTTGAAAAGACATTGTTTTAGTTAGATATCAAATCATAGCCATCGAACTTTGGGTATAACTTAATTTTTTGGTCACGATCGAACTTTGTGTCATGCAATGAAGAAATTTATCAAACTTTTTTGCCATTTCTAGTAGTGTCACTAAAAGGAAAAATCTAGGTTCAAAAACTTAATCAAGAGGTTTTTAATATTGTGCACATTATCTACATCGCCTCCGTCTACCAGGTTAACTGCTTAGCTTACAACACAGCATGTTCGCCACCACACCAGTTAGCTAGTGCGTTACCTTTTTGGGTGAAGAAGAGAAGGGTTTTTGTATAGACATGCTACAGCCATGTTCGTCGCCAAAGGCGCACCATTATTTCATTTCATTCTATCTATAGTTATGGGTTCTAGCTTCAAAGAACACATACATGGAGCTATGTCGCTCCCGTACGCCTCGTTGACCAAACAATAAGGTATACCACAGAGGAAAGATAAAGATAGAGAAAAGAGATCTAGTGATCGTGCCTAAGACTTTGTTCGTTTCTACTTGATTCGGTTCTACTTGACGATATTTTCTTTTCCTCAATTTTTTTCTTACATAACATAGCTTGCTTCTTCTTTGAGTTGAATACGGACTTCCAGTAGTATTTTACAAAATATTATACGTTCTAACGACTAAAATTATTACTTCTTTGCGATACATAAGTTGTTCGTTAGACATAAAATAATTTCAATCATCGTGACTTTACCACTTACTCCAACAAAATAGTGTAAGAAATTTCTTTTTTCCTTCCGACTATTCAAAATTTGTTTGATAAGATTTTATTGACTGTGAAAATCTAGTCTATACTAGTAGGGGTGTATCAAACTCATTTTGAGTTCATTTCAATAATAAAATCGAGATTTTGCTCAAAACAGACAATATTATATTAGGAAACTGAGGAATCCACATTTGTAATACTCGTAATTTAAAAATTATTTCAACTTACTTCCTTCAAATTTTTTTTTTCCATTAAAACTCTCATAGTTTTAGTTTCACTTTTAATTAAGTATTTTAACTTATATAAATAACATAAATAAAAAATTATTAGGAGATTTTTTTCCTTTAAATTTAATGAAAAATAAAATTAAATAATAATTTTAAAATAAAATTTAATGAATAAATTAAAATTAGAGGGAATAAATTAAATTGAAGCAAATCCCAAAGTTATGATGATGATGATGGCAATTGTAATAATATAAGCATTAAGTACTAATCTGATGATCCCTTCCAGCTGCCGGAAACACTGCAGTGATCGGAGTTTGCCGAGGAAACGGCTCTACTGCCGCACTTAGCCACCGTCCTTACACTCTCTATCAACTCCTCCGTTCTACTTTCCTGCGAAAGAATCTCGCTCAGCTCGTCGGATCTTATCACCAGCTTCACCTTCCACACCCCTCCGCTATTATACCTCGGAAAAACTTCCGCCTCCGCCTTCTTCTTCAGTCGGTGATTTTCGCATGAAACCCTATAGGGAGTAGATAGATTCAAGCTCCTTCCGAGACCTATAGTAGATTCTAACTTCACCGTTTTGTTGCTGGAGTTGTAGGGGTTGAGTGGGAGGAGATAGTAGACTTCGCCGGCATGAAGCTCGTCCGAATGAAGAAGTGGGTCGGAGAAGATGTTATTCCGGCTTCGGAAAATGGCGTGTCCGGGCAGTTCGCTGGTTATAGAATCGACACAGATTGGTCCGTTCAGTTCTATTATTCCGCCATTGGAGGTCACCACCTTCACCGTTTCTGCCGTCTGGTTCGTTCGAAATCCATTTAACACACAGTTCCCCATTAAAACTCCAGAGAGAAACTCGGAATCTCGAGAAGAAGAAAAAAGATAAAAGGAGGAAGAATCAGAGGAGGAAGATGATGTTTTAGTTTGAGGGGTTTCTCTGTCTGCCGACAGAAGAATCCTTTTCTCGTGCATGGGGGTTTTGTAGGGGTGGGGCCTAGTTGACCAGTTGATTTCAATCATTGACCGTTGAATTTTGATGCTGATCAACGGTCATCCATAATCAAAGAACCTTAATCATCGAGATTCAAATTTTTAATAATTATTATTGACTGAATTATTAAAATAATTAGATGTAATTAAAAGATCAAGTGATTCCTTAACAACAATAATGATTAATTATTGTTGCAGTCTTAATCATGAATTAAGTATAGTAATGATGATTAATTTAGTTTAAAAATTAAATCTTATCTAAAATTAAGCTCGAATCATGAATAAATAAACCAACCCAAATCAGATTAATTAACTTGGCTTGAAAAAAAATAAGATTATATTCAAAAACGTCTAAATAATTACATTCTATTAGACTTTCTATAAAAGCTTTCGGTGTGACAATCAATTCCCAATTGAAATAATTGTGTATTAGTGATGATTTAATCCTCTTTACTAAAGTAGCATACCACTTTTATCAAAAGTTGGGCATGTGTTCTTGTCATATTGTACCTAAATCCTTAATTAGCGTCACAAAAAGTAAACGATAAACTTTCTTGTGATTATCAAAAAGAATTAGATTACTCGATTACCCTACACAAAAAGTTCGTTCGTAGAAATAGTTGTCATACTCATTTGTTAAAACGGACCCATAACACAATTTGACTTCACAGTTTTGTTAAAATCGTGTTTATTTTAAGACGGTTTAAAAGTAATGATCGATAATTTTTTTAATAATATTTAAGAATTTGATAAATATAAAAAAAAAATCATAATAAATTCACTTTTAAAAATAAGACAAATTTTTCAATAAGTAATTCACTGCACAAATTAACTAGTGTTATGTCATGACGTAATAATTAAGAGGTAAAAATAAAGAGTAAACATATAATTACTTATACATATATATATATGCAGCTACGAAATCTGCTTTTGGGTTAGCCATTTTCGTTATGAATTACTAAGTCCGAGGGACTACTGCTGCAGAATTTCTTAATAGCATTCAAGGTTAAGCATGACTCCTAAAGAGTTACCAAAATACGAAATTCTCTTCTCCTTTGGTTATCATAATTTACTCATATGCAATTTGATATTGCAATAGCAATTAAATACAATGATTGATCAAATGAATTTCATATGTTTATTTTAACAAGTTATTTAACCAAATAATAACATGATTTTTACCACAATTAATTACTTCCTCTAATTTGATTGTTGAAACTTATTTTATTTCTACAATAAAGATTTTAGTTTCTTGTACATTTTAAGGGTAGGAGGCAATTGCAAAAGTTTAATCATTGAAAGTATAATCTTATCTCTCTCTTAATTATTATATTAACACTCATAATTATTCTTGCTCTACATGTTAAACTATTCCTAATAACCATTTTTTATTTTCTTGAGGGAAATTAACAAAACAATCATTGAACTATGGAAGAAATAACAAGTCAACAATTAAACAATTTTTGCCAACAGATAAAACACTCAACTATGGAAAAAAAGAAGCAAATATCGCAGTTACATTTTCCGTTAAAAAATATTGTCTTTCCGCTGCGTAAAGTGAGTTCTTGAAATATGAATAACGAAAAATTATTTTTTTTCAAAAGAAATACGACTTTCTGCAGAGGAAAGACGACGTCTTTCCAATCAAATTGTGAATTATTCTAAGTAATTTGACGACATTGTTCTTGTACGTTGTTCGAGCTTCAATGACTTCAAAATAAACATGTCTGCACTGGAAGAAACTTATAGACAAACATAAACTCTTAAATTGACAATGAAAGGAGTGTTAATCACAAATACATCGAGTCTACTCAGTAGAACCCTGAATTTAGATGAAATTAACGGCGTGATTAATTTCGCAACAACTAAAGAAATTCATGTAGTGAGCGACAAGTTGAAAATATTTTCTAGAAGAAGTTTCCTACTCTTTTATTTTCAAAGTAAATTCATTGTTAACTGTGATGGTTGCGTAGTTTATTTTCCACAGTTGAGTATTTTATTTGTTAGCAAAAATTGTTTAATATTTGACTATCATTGACATCATAGTTTAGTGTTTATTTTGCTAATTTCACTTTTCTTAACATCTATGTCTAACTTCTCAATTAATACTTTAGAAATATACCCATTAAATAAAGAGTAATTTAGTCTTTATTTTTAATTTTTAATTCTTGACTGATTGAGTTAATTAATGTAATAAATTATAAATAATTAATAACACCAATTAATATTTAACACATAAAAAAAAAAATAGTAACATTACTTTAAATCAAGGACTCGTCACGGTTTCAAACTATTAAAACATAATTTACTTAATCAAGTTGAAATATTATTTTATTCCTTGTAAATTAGAAATAGTAACAATTTGGTCCTTTTTTATTTATTGTCCTCGTAATTTTGATTTTATTTTAAAATGGTCATCAATTATATTATTGTTATTAAATTTAAAAGCAAAAAGATGTGATAGTTTTTTTTGTTGCGTCAATATCTATGTCAAGTTAAAATATTTTATTTAAATAAAATAATTATAATAGGTTTATTTTGATAAAAGAAATTGCTCATGTGACTTTATTTTATTAGTTTTAATGACAAAATATACATTACATTACGTATTTAAAAATAAAATTAAATTTGAAAGGGTCCAAAATAAAAAAATTAAAATCGGACTAAATTGAAACAATTTTCAACTACAAATGTATTTTACCGTCAAAATTTTGAAAATATTCCACAATAAATTTTAATCGAATCTGTATGGGATTACTAATACGTAGTCGGTAAAAAAACGAAACAAAGACTGAATAGAGTAGTATAAAAGTATGACTAAATATAAACGTGCATCCATGAGTGACAAAATAATTCAAGACTATTGTATCAAAAATAGAATTGAAGAATTATTCTATGCTCGGAAAAATAAAGATGTTCATGTGTTAATATTGAAAAAATTATATTAAGGGAAACTGACAAAAAAACCACTGAATTATGAAATACAAGTCAACCATTAAACAATTTTTACTAACACTCAACTATGAGAAATAAACAGAACAAATATTATAGTTACGTTTTTTGTTAAAAAACGTTGTCGTTCCGCTACGGAATGTTATTTTTTTCCGATGTGAAAAGTTATTTTTCCACTAAACAGATTTAAAAAATTACTTTTCGCAAGTAGAACGATTGCTTTCCACAGCGGAAAGACAATGTTTTGCGGTGCAACGACAATGTTTTGCCTGCAAAAAGTTACTTTCCTTCGCGAAAAATGAGATATTGGTAATGAGAACTGGATGACAACGACAGACAAGGAAGAAAAAAGAGAAGATGGTGATGATAACTGAACGCATGAAGCCAAGAGAAGGGGTAATAAGCCACTAGAAGATGTTCGAAAAATTGAAAACGTGAGAATTATTTTCTACGACGAAAAGAGCATGCCAAAGCTTTCCAACATTGTCTTCGTGGTAAGATTACTTCAATTATTACGATTTTAACAAAAAACTAAAATAGAATTAGGATTACATAGATTAATGTTTCGACATCATCTTCATAAAAATGTTTCTTTCAACAGGTTAACAGTGATATTTGCGTCGTTTATTTTCTATAATTAAGTGTTTTATTTTTTAATAAAAATTATTTAGTGATTGACTTGTCATTAATTTCATAATTAAATAATTATTTTGTTAAATTTTCTTAGTGGAGTGGAAAATACTATCGGTCTGTAAACATAACTTCGGACTAGTGCCGGCAGATCATGCATAGTCCCAATCTATCACACCCCTAAAATTTTGCCGTGCGGAATAGGGGGAATAGGTGTGTGGCGCCGCGATCCCCAATCACGACCAGCCTTCCCCGATGTGCTTGCTCGTTGTGAACACAAGAACACCTCACTCAAACGTTGCCTCCTCGCGATGAAACTAGATCTTTACGGGAGCCCCGCCCCCAACCTGCTCTTTCGATTCCAAATCAAAGAACCTAGGATACAATTCTTCCACTCGGATCACCACAATTGCTCAAGGAAGCTAAACCTCGCGCTTAGATCTCCCCTTCGACTCAATTTTACTAAATTGATCAAATATCTTGGCTTGGTGTCTCAAGGGTCTTATTTATAGGCAATAAGCAACCCTAATTCAACTATAACTAGGAATTCTAATACAACCAGAACTATAACTAGAAATCCTACTATAACTAGAACTAGTAATCCTTGGGCAACTAGAACTAAGAATCCAACTAGGAATCCTAAAACCTATAAATTCCCAATTGGTCCGTTGGGCCTTGCCCCAGTTGGCTCGCTGGTGGCCCAGTCCCCGCTGGGACCCTTCTGCCCTAGTTAGGCTCCCGTGCAGCGGCCCAGTGCGGCGCACGCGCTGGGCCCAACTCCCAGTCGGCCAATCTTCTGCTTGGCGGTTATGCAGCCCAGTTGCGCTGCGGCCCAACTCTTGGGGCCCAACCATCCTCGTGCGGCCCAAACTCTCGATGGGCCCTCCCGACAGCTCCAAGTTTCCTAGAAGGCGCGTTGGCTTGTCTGAAAACCGTTGGTCGTTGGCAGTTGGCCGTTGCTTGTTTGAATAATTGTCGGCTTGGCGCGCGGCCTGTCTGGTTGGCGCGCTGCCTGTCGGACGATGCGCCAATTGCCCCTGTTGTGTCCATCCTGCTCGATGGTCTCTTTGCCTGGCGTGGGGTGCACATGGCCAGTCTACCTAGTGCGCCCAGCGCACTGTTGCGAGGCTTCCCAGAAGCCTCCTTTCGGGTGCTGCGCCCGTTCACGTGTCTTGAGAAAGGGGGTGTGAGACAATCCAACTACATGTCGAATTTTAATTTCCATGGGCCCCAAGTGTTAGCTGAGCCCATTGACTGGTTTTTTAAAAGGCCATTCTCGCCTCATTTGGAAACCCTAGTCCATTTGAAGCTGCGTAGTGACGACTGACGGGCACATCTCTCTCGTCGCCACCATCTTCCGTTTTCGTATATCTCTGGTAATTCTCTCTCTCTCTCTCTCTCTCTCTCTCTCTCTAGTATTTAATCGAACAATTGTTTTCAAGAACTCTCTGATCTGGTTTTAGTTGTGTCCGTTAATGTTTTATTTTGTGAAACACTGTCTTTATTCGCTGTAAACGATTGGTTTGACGATGTGCAGTGTCGAAAGCGATGTCGCAAGGAGAGCTTGCCTGTATCTACTCTGCTATGATTCTTCACGACGATGGCATCGCCATCACTGTATGCTCTCTGAAATCCTTTTCTTATTTTCTTCTTATTTGTTGTGATTTTAATTATTTCGTCTTCTGGAAACATATGAAGGAGGGTTTGTGCCGTGGAGATATTAAGTTTTGTGAACAGTTTCAGTCAAATGATGATGGTTGATAAGCTGAGATGATAAAATTTGTGTAATCTCAAAATTTGCCCATTTAGCATCATATTGGTATTCCAAATATCCGCGCGTTTTTTTTTCCACATTTCTTCCTGCGTAATTATTTGTGGATATGTTTTCGTAGTGGTTTACATTTTGGTTCTTGGTCCTTTCCATATGCAATATGATTGATTTCATTTCAACCTCCTTGATCTTAACATTGGGACTGAATGATGCATCTTCATTTGCTTTTGTTGTTCCATACTGAAATGGCAATATTTCTTGAACTAAGTAAATTGTGATATTTATTGTTCATCTTCATGCTAACAGGCAGAGAAGATTGCAACCTTGGTTAAAGCAGCCGGCTTCAGTGTGGAATCTTTCTGGCCTACCTTGTTTGCCAAACTTGCTGAGAAGCGCAATATTGATGATCTAATATTGAACGTTGGAGCTGGTGATGGTGCTCCAGTTGCAGCTGTGGCTCCATCAGGTGCTGGTGGTGGTGGTGGTGCTGCTGCTGCTGCAGCTCCTCCTGCAGAAGAGAAGAAGGTAATTGTGATGTTTATTGGCTCTGTAAGTTTTTCTTCAATCTTGTCGTGGAATTCATTTGAATTGGATGATTCTGAAAGGCGCTACCTTTGTTGAATTGCAGGAAGAATCGAAGGAGGAGAGTGATGATGATATGGGTTTCAGTTTGTTTGATTAGAAATACCTGCCAGGTTGATTTGTTTGTATTTTGTTTGACTACAAGTACTTCGAGGGTAGCTGTCTTTTTTTTTTTTTATGTATTTGCAACCATTTATGTTATATTGAGCGACAAAATTTTGAGGAATTTTGAATTTTTGATCATTTTGTTCAAAGGTTTGAGATATATACAAATATTTCAGACTAGTTTAGCTCACTCCCTCACACGGTTGCTTATTTTAATGGTGTTTTACAATCTAATTTTCTCACTAGACTAAGTTTGTTCATTTACATAATAAAGGTTTTAAGTATTAATGGTTCTTTTCTGAAAATTGAACACAGAGAGATAGGAAGGTTTTGTTTGGTTCACATAAACCGGGTCAGTCACTCCAGTTTGGTTAAGTTTCAACATTGATTGTGGTTTTCATCGACACATGCATTATTTAATTGAAGTTACAATCGTAGATGTTAGAATTGTGAGATTATGACTCGAGAATTTAGAGATGTGATCATGATATATTGCATGTTCAGCCTATCAAAATGTTTATTTGTGAGCGTGACTCTTGACATATGAAGCCAGGACCTTAGCGTTAAAAAGAATTATCGAAGATCGACTCTATAGTTCAAAGTTGTGACGCTGGACACTGTAATTATTTTTTGTCTAGGTTTGCCTGGGACAAGATCAGGCCCCGACTAAGATTTGTTCGACCAAGTCTGAACTGAACTTGGGCGTAATTTTGGTAGACTAGCTAACCGATCTTGCCGAAGTTGAAGGTGTTTATATTTCTTATATTTGTTACCCAAATCACTAATTGTGAGTATTAGAGTGGATTACGACAACACCATAATTATATACTTAGCCCATAATTTTATTGATTGTATAGTTTTTGGTAGGGGTGGGCAAGAATTGCAAAGAACTGAGAACCAGCCCAGAACTGAAATTCAGTTCCTGTTCGGTTCTGGTTGTTGGTTCTTAAATTTACAAATAGGTAGGAACTGAGGATGAGCTCTCAGTTCCGGGTTGGTTCTCGGTTCTTGGTTTATGGAACCGAGAACCGCACTCCATCTCTCTCTCTCTCCCTTTTTCTGTTTAAGTGTTTTATGGCTACTTCAAAGTCTCTATTTTTTATAATTGAATTTGTCTTTCTAGTGAGAATTCTCATACGAGGTAGCCTCTAAAATTAAAAACTTAGTTTTTGCTTATATATATATATATATATATATATATATATATATATATATATATATATATATATATATATATATATATAT
>CM039474.1:454323-483697 GCA_022433065.1 Begonia loranthoides
CTCTGAGAAACGAGTCTCTGAGATTAACATATATATATGTTTTACGAATCGAATCATTTTATTAAATTCTTGATGGAGAATCTTGACCTCTTCAATTTCAAAAGACTATAACTTTAACCACGAGTGTCAGAATTGACTCCATAAGATATCAAATCGAATTTCTCTCAGAAAACTATGACGTGTCAAACGATTTACTTGTGACCCACCTTTATTGGGCCCAAAACCACTCGTTTTGGCACTCAAATCCGCAATTGAAAATTTTAGAATAGAAATCGATTCGAAACCAGAATCGGAACTGGAACCGAGAACCGATTTTCCCACCCCTAGTTTTTGGAATACACTAAACATTTTGTGGCCTTGAAATTATTTACACCTCAACTGTTGACAGAAATATGGAGAAAATAATAATTAGCATTTTATTATAAAAAATTTGGAAATTTAACAAAACAACCGAATTTTTTTTTTACTTTTCCTCCAAAGTAATGCAAGAAAATTTATTTTTTTTACTTTACAATTCTATTTTCTTCCAAGTTCAATCTACCTATGGTGTTTTAGTTTTGGGTTTTGATTTTCATGGTTTATTCTCAAAATTTAGTATGAGTTTTGTATTTGCATTGTCGTCTGCAATTTAAAATCAGTGTATTTTCATTTTTTGGGTTCAATTTATTTTCTTAGTTTATTGTTTGATTGCTAGAAAAATAGACGAAATTTAAGAAACATCGAAAAAAATATAGAATTGTAAGAGGAAAAAAGAAATTTGAAGAAGTTTTTTTTAATAAAAAATATAATAACAATGTTTATACCGTGTATTTTATAAAATTAAATATTTTATTTATTAATAAAAATTATTTAATAGTATTGATTTATAATTTACCAAAAAAATAGTTATATATGATAGAAGTCTGAAATTTTTAATTAATTAAATTAAGTTAAAAAAAAAAAGGAAAAGAGAAAACTCGACTTTAATGGGACTGAGGACTCAGTCGCAGAAAGAGAAACAATGCTAATGGAGTAACGGGAAGGCGAAACATGAGTAGAGCTCTGAGAGGATGACCAGGAAGCTTACCAAAGTTGATTCTGTTCTTTCAATGGAGCTCGATTTGGATGCTTTCATCCACTCCCACATATCCAGCGAAGAAGACGAAGACGATGACGACCGTCTTCTCTCTGTCCGTCACCGCACCATCGATGAGATTCTCAACGATTCCGATTCCTCTTCTTCATCCTCAGCCCCTCATTCTCCCACCGCAGTTTTTCAACGGGACGACGCACTTTCCGTTTTGTCATCGCTGCCGTCTTCGGATTCTCCGCTTGAGGCGACCCAGAAGACTACTGGGTCTCTAAAATCTACCCAATTGGAGGAGATTACGATCTCTTCTAGACCGGTTTCGTTTTCTCGGGTTAAGGTTGGTGAATTTTCCGACGATCCCTTTCGGAGGGTTTCTCGTCCATTGCCGTCGCTGTTTGGGGGGGTTAAAGCGAATGTAAAACCTGGGGCGGCGCTTGCGGCTGCAGCTGCGGCTTCTCGATCTATGTCTACTCCTCATGCGGCAGCAATCAAGTCTAGGAGGGCGAGCAGTAGGAGTTTGGAGAGAATGTTGGATGCTGAAGAACTTGCTTCTGCTGTTGTTGATGAGCCGGAGGAAGTTTCTGATGAATTGGGTTCTTCAAGCAGTGATTTGAATGCAATTGGCGATAAGTTATCGGATGAAGGAGGAAAAGTGTCAAATTATGAGACATCCAAGATTTGGGTCAGTGATAGAATGTCAGTGAGGGATGAAGTTCTTCATGGAACTGATGAGCTTTCAGTTAGTAAAGATATGAAATTTGAAGCAGAACAACTACTCGAAACTCAAGAATTGAAAGATAATTATAGTGTTAGGGAAGAACATGAGAGTTCAAGTAGTTTGGCACTGAATTTGGATGTCACCCCAAAGGATCCTCCTTCAATCATTATTGAGGAGGAGGTGAATTTTCATAGCAATCACACGGTTTTTCATCCATCAATTGTAAGAGATGGAAATTCTGTATCTGCTTCTTCAGATGAGAATGCTGGTGTAATAATGGAAGGCAATTCAGAGTTGGGTTCTTTGATGCCTGATTCCGATAAGTGGGAAACAGTTGAAGCGGATTCTTCTGTGCAGGAAAGTTTTTCTGGTTCCAGAGATAACGAGGCGGTTCTCAGCAGAGAAGACACCTCATCAATGGGTGATATCAATAAACTGGTGGAGGAGAGAATTGAGAAATTAGAGAGCAAGATATTAGACAGAAGGGCAGAGAAGAAGTCTAAATCCTCCATGAAGCCACTCGAATTGGCCGAAGAATTTGAAAAAAAGCAGGCATCTACAGGTTTACACTGGGAAGAAGGAGCTGCTGCTCAACCAATGAGGCTGGAGGGTGTCAAAAGAGGTTCCACTACATTGGGTTACTTTGACGTCAAAGCTGATAATACAATTTCTAGAACCATTTCGTCTCACCAATTTAGGCGTGACTATGGTTCTCCCCAAGCCTTGGCAGTCCATGCTAATTACATTGCAGTGGGAATGACGAAAGGAGTTGTCGTTGTCGTCCCGAGTAAATACTATGCTCATAGCTCCGACAATATGGATGCAAAGGTTGGCTTAATCCAGTTAGGAGCTCATAATTTTCTCTTGTTAGTGCTTAGCAGACCCTTTTTGACCCAGTTGAAGCTTTGGAACCTTCCTCATAAATGTTTTGCATCGAAAGCAGCTTTCTTCTTTTTTCTTCTTTATTGAGATGTCTTTTTTTTTTATTTTTTATTTTTATGGTTAACTACTTCCAGTCGTACTGTTACAATATACAAAACCCTGACATGATAGAGCTTCTTGTTAATTTGTTGTATATACTTACGAGGGGAGTATCTTGGAGCATTTAGTAATATCATTTTTAGCTAACTTGTCAGTCATCATAGTACCCAAATTTGTAGCTACCTCAGAAAGGAAGCTCCTTTACTCTGATTTGAAGTTGGTTGAGGTAAACAGAGTTACTAAAGATACTATCTTACAGAATAAGAAACTTTGATGATGGACGTTTATTATTAATTCTCATGTAAGGGTGTAATCTTATATTAATATGATATTCTATGCACCAGTATTTTGTGAGCCTCTTTATGCACAATAACCCCTTTCATTGCCATCTCCAGTGCTTCATAAGTTGATCATTTCTTCAGATGACTAGGTAATTTGTCAAAAACAGATATTACAAATTCATTATACTGAGTTGGCAAATGTTATTCCAGATGTTAATGCTTGGATTGCAAGCGGATCGATCTAATGCTGCAGTTACGTCACTATGCTTCAATCAGCAAGGGGACTTGCTTCTAGCTGGTTATGGTGATGGCCATGTTACTGTATGGGATGTGTTGAGGGGATCGTCAGCAAAAGTTATTTCTGGGGAACATACGGCCCCAGTTGTTCATACATTGTTTCTTGGCCAGGATTCTCAGGTCACCAGACAATTCAAAGTTATTACTGGGGATAGTAAAGGCCTTGTTCTGTTACATTCTTTCTCAGTGGCTTTGCTAAATAGATTCTTCGTCAAAACCCAGGTAGAATATTATTTTAAGATAGATTCTTATGCAGATTCTCTACAAATTAGTCTCCTCAAATTGGTGATCTGATTATTAATTTGCTGAATTAGTGTCTTCTTGATGGGCAAAAAACTGGGACTGTTCTATCCGCTTCCCCACTACTTTTTGATGGATTCTCTGGAAGTAGTTCTTTGGCCTCTCAAGGAAATAGCACAGTCTCTAGTGGTAGTATTAGTAGCATGCTGGGAGGTTTTGTCGGAGGAGACGGGGGATGGAAAATCTTTAACGAAGGATCTTCTTTGGTTGAAGAAGGCGTAGTCATATTTGTCACCCATCAAAATGCCCTGGTGGTATGCAGTCAGATGATAGAATTTATTTCATCCTCAATTCAGATTAGAAAGTTGATATTTTCTTCAGGGCTGTTGATCAATTTTCTATAGCTGCCTCTTTTGGATGCAGGTGAGGCTTAGTCCCTCTGTAGAAATCTATGCACAGCTTTCAAAACCAGATGGGGTTCGTGAAGGTTCTATGCCTTACACTGCTTGGAAATGCATTGCATCATCACGTACTTTGTCAGCTGGTATGAACTGATTTGGGATCACTTGATCTGGAATGAAAAGATATGCAATCCTTACTCATCCGGTTGTGATTTTTCAAATTCCAATTAAAAAAAATTGATGAATTAAAGCAGCGTTCATGTTCCAATATATTGTGTGAAATGAATTGGACTTCTCATTTAATTTTAAGATGTCTAGTTAACGGAATAGACTTGGCAAGTTACTTTAACTGTTTTTGGGCAAAAGTAAAATATTTTTGGTAAAAATCTCAGTGATGGTCACTCAAATTGGTTTTGTAAATTATAAATTTGGTTCCAAATTTACAAGGTTTAATTTATATTTGAGCAGGTATGCACATCATTGATTTTTGTTCTCACTAGTCTATTCTTCAACTAATGTGCAGTTGACATCAATTTTCAGCTCCCATTCTTTTTTTTTTCCCGACGAAGCGAGCTCCCATTCAATTTTGAGTGTTCAAGATCTTATGAACTAAGCTATTTAATTTTTGATTTGTAACCTTATGGCTATTTTATAGATTAGATTCTCTTTTAATGACACTGCTATTTGACTTTTTGGCAGATGCTGAAGGAGTAGAAAGGGTTTCTTTGCTTGCGATTGCCTGGGATCGTAAGGTTCAGGTGGCAAAGTTGGTCAAGACAGGGCTTAAAGTATATGGAAAGTGGTCCCTTGAAAGTGCTGCCATAGGCGTGGCTTGGTTGGATGACCAGGTTTCGTTTGTTTTATATTTGAAGTCTTTTGTTGATTTTTTGCATTTCTTTTTCTTTTATGATGATTTACGTTCAAAGAAGATAAAGAGTGTTCATCAAAAGGGAAAGATATTCATCCTCTGTAGGGACAAAAACTTAGAGGGTTCATGCAAGATTTGAAGTAGTGCAATGAAAAAAAAATCTCAAACTGAAGATGTCCCATAAGAGACCAAAATAAAATGTTTCTGTATTCTTTTAGAGTTCATATGGCTTTTTTAACTACTACACAGTTTTATTTTCTGTTTTCTTTAGAATAGAAAGTCATCATATTTGAAAAGCTCTTTTTTCCATGGATGAAACAACTTGAGCTCATTGTACAAAAGGAAACTTAGTTTTTCAGAATTTTAGCTCCTGTATCGATTTAAACATTCAGGTGAACTTGCCTGTATGCCCTGTGAAACATTGATAAGCCTGTACTTTTGTGTTGCCTTCTGACTTCCAAATTATTTAAATATATCATAGAAGGGAGAGGAGTGTTATCACGTGAGAAAAACTAAAGTTCAAATCGGAACAGTGATTGTTTTATATCCTTATTCAGATGCTTGTCATTCTCACAATGACTGGACAACTCTGTCTGTTCGCAAAGGATGGAACTATGATTCACCAGACAAGTTTTTCCATAGATGGTTCAGGATGGGATGATCTGGTCGCATATCATACCCACTTCATCAACATTTTTGGGAATCCAGAGAAATCTTATCACAACTGTATTGCAGTGCGAGGAGCCTCTGTATATGTACTTGGACCTGCCCATCTTGTTATATCTCGCCTTCTCCCATGGAAGGAACGTATTCAAGTTTTGAGGAAAGCAGGTGATTGGATGGGTTCCTTGAACATGGCAATGACAATATATGATGGCCAAGCTCATGGTGTTATTGATCTCCCAAGATCCTCAGAGGCTTTACAGGAGGCTATAATGCCGTACTTGGTTGAGTTGCTTCTATCATACGTGGATGAAGTATTCTCCTATATTTCAGTGGCATTAGGCAACCAAATTGAAAAAATAGAGCAAATAAATGACCCACATAGTGTAAGTAGTGCTGTTCACTCAGAAATAAAAGAGCAATACACTCGAGTTGGTGGAGTTGCAGTTGAGTTCTGTGTCCATATTAAGAGGACTGACATACTTTTTGATGAAATATTTACAAAGTTTGTGGCAGTTCAACAAAGAGGTATTATTAGATCATATTATTATAAATGCTTCTTTCAAACTTGAAGCCTTAAATTCAACTTTGTAATTGCATTTAAAAAATATTTTTCACTCAGCATCCGGAACACTTCTCTTGGGAGAAGTTTATGGTTAAACTCAAAGAGTTTTTCAAGTTGCTAGGTGTTCATGTAAGAACTTGATTTATTTTTATTTGATAACTGACATGGAACGAAGTGACTCTATTTTCCTCTTCTAAGCAGTCTTGCCTTATGCAACTCTCTGAAATAGTAGCTGCCTTGTGTTGTTCTTGACCATGAGAGTTTCTTTTACCATTTTCCTCAAAACATTATGGTTGATCTTAACTGCCAATGAATAACTTGTCTCAAATATGACGTTGAATGAAATAAAACTTAAAAGAGAAGTTTTAATTATTGCATGCAGTTGCTGTCCTTTACAAGAGCGAGAACCATATTGACACTGGCAGCTTGTAATCTGACCAAAAAAAAAAACAGAATTTTTCAGGGAACCAACAGGAAAAAGGCTTAATTTAATTGGTTTTGGATAGCAAAATTTTGTCATGCATTTTATGTTCTTGTTGTCTTAAATTTTTTCATTCTTTAGTTTAATAAGTGGAAGAAGTTTGAGATTGGATAGAAATAAGCAAATATAGATGTTATTTTCCCATATCTTTTCAGGGACTTGTTATTATTTCCGTGTGAAGTATACACATCTCTGTAATCAATTAAGAGCCTCTTCACTCACCTTATAATATATTTAATTCTGATAACTTTATATCTATTTTTCATTACAACAGAGACTTTTTTGGAGCTACTGGAACCCTATATATTGAAAGATATGCTTGGATCCTTACCTCCTGAGGTATTGCTTAATGTCAAATGATTTTTTTCTGTTTTGAGAAATATATGCTAAATGTAATTTCATTTTTGTTTGCCTTCCTTTATAAGATAATGCAAGCACTGGTAGAGCATTATAGCCACAAGGGGTGGTTGCAAAGAGTGGAACAATGTGTACTTCACATGGATATTTCTTCGTTGGACTTTAATCAGGTTCATGTTTTGCCATTTTTTTCTTAGAAGATTTCCTCTGGGCTGTTTTATTTATTTTTAACCTTTTTGACCTTAATGACGCTTTCTTAGGTTGTTAGATTATGTCGGGAGCACGGATTGTATGGTGCTCTGATATATCTTTTCAACAGAGGACTAGATGATTTCAGGGCACCTTTAGAGGAGCTGTTGGGTGTGTTGCGAAATAGCCAAAGAGAAAGTGCACTTGCCATTGGGTATGTTGCAGAGTGGTCATATATAATTCACTGTACATTGATGATTTATAAAAATGTGCTCTACATTTTCAATTAATCTGTATGAAAATATTTGAATTTATATCCTTTTTCCCTTTTCCTAAAGTTTATCCTTGTCTCTTTTTCTTTTCTCTGATCAAATTGTTTCGTTTTATTCATTTGGTGCAATATATCGGTACATCAATTGGCTGATGGTATTTTATATATTTTTTCCCATTGAATTTTTATATGCAGTGTTTTTGCCCTTTTCAGCGAACTATTTAAAGGTGGTCACCTATTGTTTTTTTTAATGTTATTTTTGCAGCTACAGAATGCTAGTTTACTTGAAGTATTGCTTCTCTGGTCTATCTTTTCCACCAGGTATGTTTTAAATCACTATTCGTTATTCACTTAAAATGTTCTGCCAAGTGTTTTTGGGCATATAATATGAAACTTAAAACGATTTTTTTTAAAGGGAATATGAAATTAATTGAATAATTTAATCTATAGAAATCAAAACTTAATTCTTAGTGGTTAGTTTTGGCTAGTCGTTTTTTTTCTTATTTTATTTTATTTTATTTTTATTTAGAACATTTGATTAATATTTAAAATTATCATCTGAAATCAGAACTGATATTTCCTAAAACTCAGATATTATACAAAAATTTCATTTTTAATTTAATAGTAGCTTGACGGTGTTTAATGAGTTAAAGGCATGTGCTATCTATCTTATGACTGTATTTATCTGAACTGTTTGGCTAAATTTAGCTAGAAAATGTTTAACAAATGAACCAAAAGCAACCTATTTCTATGTGTCATTCATTTATCTCTCATTGTATGTAGGCTTCAGTTGAAGTTACAGTAGGAAACTTGTATCATTGAACTGATTTAACAACTGTAAAGTTATTTATGTTGGCAGGACAGGGAAATCTTGCTCCTTCACGATTACCATCTCTCAGAACTGAACTTATTAAATTTTTATTGGAGGATTATGCCAACAATTCAAGAGGAGTTTCTAGCGTGCCATCTAAAGGATCATATTTAAATTTGTATAGTATTTTAGAGTTAGATACCGAAGCCACATTGGATGTTTTGCGCTGTGCTTTTGTGGAGGATGAAAATTTGAAAGATGAATCTTCTGTGCATGACCCAAGTAAGGAGAATATGGAGGCTGGAAATCAGAATCTGTTGGTCCAGAATGTGGTAGATGCCCTTGTTCCTGTTTTAGATAAAGACCTTTCCTCAACGGATAATTCTACAAGCACTGTAATTGTCGGATCAGGAGAAGAGCGGCCATTGAAGAAGAATGTAGGTTATCTGTCTGAGTTTATTGCATACTATGTTGCACGTGGAATGGCTGTTGTCTCAAAAAATGTTCTTAGTCAACTACTAGAATGCTTGATTTCAGATTGTAATTCCACAAATGAAGTTGGGGAGAAAAATATTATTTCAAAAAGAAGAGAAAAACAAGTGCTTGCCCTTTTGGTTGTGGTACCAGAGAACCATTGGGACACGTCCTATATATTAAATTTATGTGAGAAAGTTCATTTTTACCAGGTACGTGCCAAAATCTAATGTTGAATCATTTCCATAATACTCTTTTTGTGATATTCGATCATTTGTGATTTAAATTTATGTGAGAAAGTTTATTTTTGTGATAATTTGTCAATTGTAATTTTTTAGAGTTTATCCACTTAGTTTAGTTCTCTCTAATTAGATATAAATTGCGTTAAATTAAGTTTTTGTTTTTAGAAAGTTATTCTCTTCTTTTCTCTTCTATCTTTCTTCTTTCAATCTACTTTGTTTTTTATAAAAAAAAAATGTCTTGCAAGGTTTGCGGCCTAATTCATACTGCAAGACATCAGTATTTAGCGGCTTTGGACAGCTATATGAAAGATGAAGATGAACCCATTCATGCCTTTTCTTTTATTAATAAAATATTAACAGAGCTAAGTAGGAAGGCGGTTGCTGCTTTTCGACCTGCAATAATCTCTAGAATTCCAGAGCTTGTTAATTTAAGCAGGTGATGCCTTTTAGTATATTATGGAAGTTTTTTGGGATAAAATATTTAACATTTAGAGATGGGTTGTTTTTTCATGATTCCTAAATATTATTTTGGATCTTTTGCAGAGAGGGTGTTTTCTTCTTAGTCATTGATCATTTCAGCGATGAAACTTCACATATCCTTTCTGAATTACGCCTTCATCCTAGAAGCCATTTCCTTTATTTGAAAACAGTTATTGAGGTTTACTTATCTGGAACTGCCGATTTTTCTCGCTTGAAAAGTGATGAGAGTTTGGTAATGAAGGATCTGTCAAAAGGAGTGGAGGAGTACTTGCAAAGGCTTTCTGAGTTTCCGAAGATTGTGCGCAATAATCCCATTACTGTGACTGACGATATCGTTGAGTGTTACTTGGAGGTAAGTTTTTGAATGTAGATCCTTTTCTATCCTTTATCTCTAAACAATTTTTTCTCAGTTTTAAGGGTGTTTTGTACTATCTCATCAGAGTATGTCTTATGTTTTGCTCTATATAGACAAGCACTTGTCTTTTTAGATACTTTGCATTTGCATTGTTAAACTGAGTCCCATCTTTGGTAGTTTAATATTCACTTCTTTTTAATCTTATTGTGTAACTGACCAATCAGCTGAAACATTATGATTTTGATTGCTCATGAACGATGGCTCATTAGCTGGATAAGTTGTTTTTAATGTTATATTTAGAAAGTGACTTGACAGCTTTTAGACAAGAAACCAAAATTTGTTTTCATCAAGAAATTAGGACAGAAGGATGATAATAAATTCTCCAAATGGTCGTTGTTATTTCACTTAAACTAAAAATACTGTTCTTCCTCTAGCCTTGTGAGGGATGGTCTCTTTCGCTTCCATCACTTTGTATATTCTTTTTTTAATATATTTCGTTTTGTATGAAAAAAAAATTCGTATAATTTCCAAAAATGATGGCTACTATGTCATTAGCTACAAAATCTGAGATTTCTTGTTAGCATAAGCATGCGAGAAATGATCCAATCATAGCGAACCATTTCATTTTCTTCTATCGTCTCAGCTTATGTTTTGCACATACTTTTGCAGCTTTTATGTCAGTTTGAACGTGAATCAGTCCTCAAGTTCCTTGAGACTTTTGATAGCTACAGAGTGGAACATTGTTTGCGTCTTTGCCAACAATATGGAATTGTCGATGCTACAGCTTTTTTATTGGAAAGAGTTGGTGATGTTGGGAATGCTCTTTTACTTACACTCAGCAGTTTTAATGAGAAATTTAATAGTCTTGATCTTGCAGTTGAAAGCATAGTTTCTAAAGTGGCAACTTCTCCTGATACTGAACATTTCAGCTGTGTTTTAAAATTGCCAGAGGTCTGTAAGCTTGTTGGGGAAAAACATAATTTTTAAGCTTGTTTACGCATAGTTTCGGAAATAGTTGGTAACAATGTACCCACATAAGTTTTGAAACTTCATTTTCAAAAAGTAGCTCTTAAAATGTGTTTGTGGAAACCATAAAAAATGTGCTAACGACTGCAGTTTCGATTTCTAACCAGAAGTTGATGATGATGAAAACATTTTTTTAATTTTTTTTTTAACAACAAGATTTGAATCACTTTTTGAAAGTCTCTTAAACATATATTAACTCTGTTCATATTGGTTTCATCAAATTGATATTATGTATAATCTTTTGTTTTTTTTTTGTGCAGGTGAATGATATAAACAATGTATTGCGTGCCTGTATCGGATTGTGCCAAAGGAATACTCCACGGTTGAACCCAGAGGAGTCGGAGATACTTTGGTTCAAATTACTTGACTCGTGAGTCGAATCATCCATCTGCTTTCTGACCCATCTTTTCTTCATTATATAGTTGGTCCTTTGCTGCAGAATCTCCAATGAAATGTAATTTCTTATATGGAATTTATCTTATTACAATAATTAATATAATGAATAGAAATATAATTTAATCACTACCGATTTTGTCCAACAAACTTAAAAGAACATATTCTTTTTTACTATTTCTATGGTATATTATTAGCTGTTGCGCTACCTCAAGTGGCATTTCCCCTCAGTCTTTAATAGTGATGTTAATACATCTCACTTGGTTGGAAATGTTTAAGGAAAGTGCCAAAAATCCTAAATCAACGTCCACAACCATCACTTCTCCAATAAAGGAAAAAATCAAATCCTAAATAGAAGGAAGAATCTTTGATTTTAGCTTGTATGTATTTTTCTATTTTCCATGATTTGTAATTGGTGCTAATTACAGATTCCTAGATTAGAATTGCCTATAAATATTAACTCTATTATGGTTGAAAATTTTGATTGAATAGAAATATTTTCTTCTATTCTAATTAGAAATACCTTCTCTAGTTTGAAGGTTTTAATGCTAATTTAATAAAATGGCTTTCTTCTCAATTGGATCATATGTAACTGGTCAAAATTTGATAATTATTTATTGTAATAGTTTATGATTTCTTTTCATTAGTTAAATTTCTGATGAAGAAAATATTGAAAAGTTGATGAATTGAATTTTCAATTTGCTATTGAATTGCTATTCTTGCACTTCAATTGACTGTCGTCTAATTTTGCTGCAGGTTCTGTGGGTCATTATTAGATTCATACAGTAATGGAGCAGAAAACGGGGGGTCTCCAGCCAAGTCATTAGGCATGGAGAAGGATGAAGAGGCATCTGTAATTAACTGGAGGATTTCAAAGTCGAGTAAAGGTGCTCATATTTTGAAGAAATTGTTCTCTCGATTCATCAAAGAAATAGTTGAGGGCATGATAGGATACATTCGCCTGCCAACTATAATGTCGAAACTCCTCTCTGATAATGGAAGCCAGGAATTTGGTGATTTTAAGCTTACCATATTGGGTATGCTCGGAACTTATGGCTTTGAAAGAAGAATTCTGGTATAATTTCCACTTATAACTATATTTTGGATTATTTGGTTACATCGAAATGATATTATTTTTATAGATAAATCTTTGAATAATGATTATGGATTGATGTTAACTTTCTTATTGCTAGTTGGATTTATATCTCTAAATACTTCAAAAATTATTTTTTTAGAGTTATATTTTCGGGCTACTTTCCATCTATGAATTTTGGTTTTTCCAATCGGAGTGATAGATGTCTTTTTTGGTTGGGAAGCCTGGTGCAGAGTTGTCATTCGTTGTCAACTTAATGTCATAATATTTACAGCTACTACGACTATGACTACGAAAAATTTGCATTGTGGATGCGCATGTATTGTGAAATTCTTAAATTGTTCCATCTAATTTGAGTGGCTTGATTCAAAGGTTGCTATTTTGTTGTTGATTTTAAATCATTATATGTCTTTTTATTTCGATGTTTATGAATTTCCTTGCGATGCGACATCGAATTCTGAGAAATCTATGCTTGTCTCCAGCTCTATATCTCGATGAAGTGATCTTATCTTTAGCCATTATTAACATATTTAACTTCTGTTATTTAGGATACAGCCAAATCTTTGATAGAAGATGACACATTTTACACCATGAGTGTGCTCAAGAAAGGCGCAACTCATGGTTACGCCCCTCGAAGTCTAGACTGTTGCATATGCAATTGCCCTCTTACGAAGAACTCTCCAAGCTCTAGAATTCGTGTTTTCAACTGTGGCCATTCGACCCATCTCCAATGTGAAGGTATAGAGAACGTGTCGACGGGTCCTGCTTCCTCATCCGGATGCCCGCTTTGTATGCCGAATACTAAACCTCAGAGGTCAAAGAATAAATTGATGGTCCTTGACGATAATGGGTTTGCTAAGTCTCATCCGAAAACCCAATCAACGTCAGGTATTTTTGCTTCTTCGTTTGTTTCCGTACTTGAAAAGACATTGTCGGTTTCTTATTTCAAATAGTTTCTTTTCGTATTTGTTTTGGGGTAATGATTGGGTTGTCCGTTAATTCTACACTCTAATATTTTAGACTGACTAGTCATTTGTGCGTTGCTCATCAATTAGTATAATAAATAATTAAAAATGGTCTAATTCTTCTGTATCACGAGCCTCTTCGAATCGATGTCAATAATAATAATCTGTCCATAGAATTACTCTTTTATTTTTTCATTGTTCTCTGCTGCAAACTAAATCTCCATGTATGTTCTGCATTAGCTTCCCATGCACACGAGCCAGATGCGTTGGATCCTTCTTTTGGGTCCGAACAAATATCGCGGGTCCGTTCTAAATTCTCCAATAAAGACAAATTTCTCGTATATTTATGAGATTTTCCATCGAAAACAAATTCAAAAACTCAACTTTCAATGGTTGCAGTATGAGATCCTGAGTAAGTTACAGAAAGAAGAGAGAGTGGTGCAGGTAGAGAAACTGCCTCAGCTGAGACTAGCCCCTCCTGCTATCTACCATGAAAAGGTCAAAAAAAGACATGATCTTTCATCCGGAGAAAGCAGCAGCAGCAACGGAAAGGGGAAAACGGAGAAACCAACCAAAAACCGGCAAATCCGAGAGCTGAAAGTGAGGGGATCGCCTTCGCTTCGATTCCCTCTGAAATCGACCATTTTCGGTGAGTTTATTCCTGTAATCCCATCTCAAGATTGAATTTTTTTAAAAGTTATTTCCAGTGCTGAGAAATGAATATTCATTCAAACAGGCAAGGAGAGGCCAAAATAAAGCATTTGACACAATCGTTGGTAAAAACACTACTCATTTCCTCCAATTTTCTCCCTTTTTTCCACACTTTTTTTGTATATTGATGATTTTGTTTTCAAATTTAAACCCATGTACATTAAATAAAATTATTATTTTTAGTGAAATCAGAAAGGCGATTACGAGATCTTTGATACATCGTTCATAAATGACATGTACGTGATGCATCAAAGTGTAAAATTAGAATACAGATGAAAGTGTGCAAGTAACTTTATCTGGAAAAAGTACCCAAAAAATTAATTGTATGAAATTGAAATATTTTGGAGTCTAACTGAATCATATATATTTCACCAAACCCCGCTTAAGTAATTTCATTAAATTGCGTAAATACTTAATTTCAACACGGTATCAATTTGTATTAAACTCACATGATTCATTGGAATACTAGTATATCATAATAATAATAATACAAAATTTAGGAAAAATGACTAATCAACCATCATTTTTTACTATTAGTAACAAATCAACGATTATTCTTTTTTTGCTAACAATTTAACCACTGAACTTTAAAAAATTGTCGCCACGAACATCACTGTTAACTTTCTGAAAATCACGTTTACTTTCTCAAAATCACAGTGCAAAAAAATAAATACCCATGGAAAAAATGGAAGAACTCATGATTTTAAAATAGATTTTCAGTAGAAAAGAGTTAATATTCATGGAGAATAGATTTAGAAGATTTTGGACTTTGAAAAAGAATGGATTTAGAAGATTTTGAATTTTATAATTTAGAAGATTTTGTAAAAGAATGTTAATGTTTGTAGTTTTCGGATGATTTACAATTGTTTTACAGTCCATGAGAGAATCACAGTTTGTCTGAATTTTTGTACGAAGAAGAAGAAGATAATGAATTTTTTTCATTTGCAGACGAACATCGGTGGTTTGTCATGAGACCGCCGCGGTTTGTCGTGAGATCACTGCTGTTCATCGTGAAACTGCCCTGGTTCGTCGTTAAGCCACAACGGTCTCATGACCAACCTCATCGGTCTTTGACAAACCGCTGCGGTGTCAAAATTGGTCTGTGTCGTGGTTCATAGAGTCTTTTGATCTCTTCAACTTTAAAAGATCATAACTTTGGCTACGTTTGCTCCGTAATATATCAAATTGAAACTCTCTCAGAGATCTACAACGTGACTCAAAATTTACCATCTGACCATATTTTTCGAGGCCAAAATCGCTCGTTTAAGCCCTCAAATTTGCGATCAAAGATTTTAGACAAATCTCGAGTCATGAGATTGCAGCTGTTTGACAACAAACCGCGGCAGTTTCACGACAAACCTCCGCGGTCTCATGACAAACCACTGTGGTCTCATGACAAACAGCTGTGGTTCGTCGTCAAACCGCCGTGGTTTCATGACAACCGTTGTGGTTTTTTGTCAAACCGCTGCGGTTCGTCGTCAAAGAGTTAACGGCAAACGTGACAGCGATGCTAACAGCGTCAATTTTCCATAGTATAGTGCTTAATTTGTTAGCAAAAAAAGGATGATGGTTGGTTTGACAAAAACAGTAAAGGATGATGGTTGTTTTGTCATTTTCCCCAAAATTTATATCATTGAAATAAAATATTTAAATTGAAAAATCAAATAAACCATTCAAATTATAGGGTAATTAAAAAAAAACTAAACTATAGGGTCAGTGACAAGACAAACACTAAACAAGTTTTGCTAACAAATAAAATACTAAACTATGAAAAATAAACAAGGTACATTTTTCGTTCAAAATTAAAATTTTTTCCATAGAGGATAGGTCATCTTTTCGTAGCGTACTCATACATAGAGTAGTTGCAGTCAAAGACTTACTTTCTATAGCGAAAGACAAGTATCTGTGGAAAATCATTAACATTATACCAAACCTTAAACCACCCTTAAATTTAAGCTTAACAACGTTTATGTTTGTATATTATTAAACTAAACTATGAGCCAAGAAAAAATTGGTTCGGTTTGGTTCCTCGAAGGCTTCGATTCAGATTCAATTCCCCTTGTTTAATAAAGTCATTGGTTCACGATGGTTTGAGTAGAAAATTGACCCGAATCAGACAGGTTCCACCTCTAGAAACAAGTAGAGATGAGATTTATAAGAACCGTAAATTTTTAAATATATAAAATTTCAAGTGTAAAATTTTTGTGTTGTTTTCCGTCAATGTGTTCGATGTAATGCCCTAAATTTTCGTAATGCTAAACATGAGATCTAAGCGATAATATTCAAGGATTTTTGGAGATATACAAGATGATTTTAATATATAAATATAATGTAACGACTCGGTTATTTATTTCCTTTTAAAAATGTTCGTGAAATTTAAAAGTTTAGTTAAATGACTGAATCTTCATTAAAACCTTTTTAGAATATAATCAAAGTGCTTTTCTTATAACCAGATCGTTAAAACTCTTTTTCTTTGACTCGTTACCAAAATCGTTATAAATAGTAGAAAACAATAGTTATAAAATCTTTTCTCAAAACATAGCGGAAGCGTAAATAACTCAGTTAAGAAATACTAAACAGCGTAAAACTGATTTGATAAAAACCTTTTTCTTTAAAAGTGTAGCGGAAGCATAAATAGTTCATTTAAAGGCAGTTAATAAAGTGTTACTTTATATTTTACAAATCCTCTTTACATTCGTTAGCTTAACCAGCCACAAGTCTCGCTCGTGCAAATCCTTCATCAACTGCTTCTAAATCTGTTCGTCTTTTTCTTTTGTATTGGTATCTATATCGCAAGTCATAAACTACGAGCCTAAGACTCAATAAGTGATAATACCTATCATACTACATGCTCATGCTGTGCTCTTTAAAAATCATTATGCATTTTTTGTTCTCATCTTTTTCTTATCTTTTTATCTTTTACGTTTTAATCATTATTATATTTATATTTTTTGTTATGACCTCCGGTATAACAGCAATGACATAATCCAAAAGCTAGCTAACCATTGGCCGTTCTTTTTTGTCGTTTACCTCCGATATAGCAGCACTGACATAATCCGAAAGCCTACTAAGCATTGGCTGTTATGTCCCAGCATAATCCAGGGACTGTCTCGACATAATCCAGAGACATTGCAACAGATACGAGCAGCAATAACATAATCTGAAAGCTTGCTAATGACGATGGCATAATTCAAAAGTTCACTAGTGACCGTGCCCACGAAGAGCTTAACGGCCTCACATCATATCGTTGCCTGTTTCTTTTCTTTACATTATTTGCATTATTTATTTCTCATTTTTCTTTACTTTTTAGTGCTTATTATTTGTTCATTATCTGTTTCTAAAATCGTGTATAAAACTCATTTTCGTATGCTTTTGAAAATTGTGATGCATGATCTCGTGAATGCATACAATTTTTAACAGTTAATATGAAAGCATAATTGAATATTCAACGTGTGATTCATAGAACATGCTATAAAACTGTACACATGCTGTGAAAACAGTAAACAATGAAACGTGCTATTAAAAACTATAGACATACTTTAAAACAGTAAATAACAAAACATGCTATTAAAAACTGTAGACATGCTTTGAAAGCAGTAAGCAATGGAACATGCATATCCTATTCTTGCGATGTAGGGCCTGAAGATCAAGACACCCGCATATCACTTACCTCGACTGCTTAAGTCGCTCACACTTATTTACTATCTTTCTTCTTTTTAGTACCTTCAGAATTAGAAATATTTATTCATTAATAAAACCATTTAATTTACTTATTAAATCTTAACGTCTTTTCTATTCTAATTCCTCGTTACTTACTAAAATTTCCTAAAGGGAATCATTCCATTAATTGTTACTTAGCTTAATAATCCCCACATTCATTTCCAATTATGTCTTCGTCCAATTAATGACTACATTCTAAATCAATAGAGTATACAAGCAAAGCTGCCACTCAATAGATTTATATTAAAACAAATAACACTTCCAACATCCAATTTTCCAACAACATAACACTTCCAACAGAGTTAACAATTCAACATCATCCAACAACAAGATAACAAATCCCCATATTAACATTTCTGATAACTACAATAGAAATCTAATTTAACATCATTCTCCTTTTATTCTCAATATTTTCCTCTAACTAATTACTTTTCATAAACAGAATATAAATATTCCAAATAAAATCACGTCCAGTCGCTCACACAACCAACAAAGTATACAAACCCATATATTTATCAAAGGCAACAACCAACAGAGTGTTAGCTTATCATTCACACAACATGGCTAAGTCCAATATATCCATGCTTCACTAAACAACAAAGACAGTAGCTAAAACAGATTACCAACGATGTCCAACACAGAGAATTCATATAACACTTAATCAAATCAACGGGCAGTTCATACATATAATCAATTATCCAACAGATTGATTCATAATATCAATTCATATGTCCATAGCAATAGGCAACTATCCTAAACATGCTTCAAGCTAATATCCTTAACATGCTTCAACTAACATTAACTGAGAGGAGATAGTTACCAAAAAGAGCTAGGAAGCTCAAGCTGGACTGGGAGAAATTCATAAGCAAGGAGTTCAATCCCAAGGCACAACTTCACACTCCGAAGGATACACACCTCATATCACATAGCTCACGTAGGTCACTTGAAGAAAACATACTTCTCACAGATTCTAGAACTCATAGAACACTCACCATTTTTCTCTAGAGAATTCTCACACACGGAGAGGGAGAGGAAAAATGCAAAGGACAGTAGGGGAGAGGGCATAAGGCATGGAGCCTTACTTGGAGGGGATGGATGGCCATACCAAGGCATGGTGGAGGTGGGGTCTTAGCATGGGGGAGGGTAGCCTCAAGGCATAGGGGAGGGTAGCCTCGAGGCATGGGGGAGTCGTCCTCTTGTCGACTGGGTGGGAATTAAATGGCAAAAAGACAAGGAATGCATTATTTAAAACCCTAATTTTCTTAATTCTGGGCATTTTCGGATGAGAGCATGCGTCCTAGCCTCATCTGCGATCGTCTGAATTTGTCAAAATCCCAGGCAGAGTCGTGCTTCCGGACGAAGGGAGTCATCCTTGCCTTCATCCATGATCGTCCAGATCTGTCATTCGGATGAAGAAAAATGTCCGAATCTAGCGTCCGCGTGCGTCCGAAACTGTTAAAAAATTGGACAGATTCAAATCCTTCCCATCCATAGGCATCTGTGCTCGTTTGCATGCGTCCGAAGTGTCCTAAAAGCAGAGCAGATTCAAATTTCTTACGACTGCTACCATCCTCGTGCGTCCGCAATCGTCCAAATTCTCGTGTTGAAGGGAGAATTGGGATGCGAAATCTCGTCCTGTATCTTCCCAAACTCGGGGATGATGTTTAATGTGTTTCCAGACATAGATCCTCATCCGCATGCGTCTGAAACCCAATTGCACATGATTTTTCTCGGCGTCCGAAACTGTCCCAAACACACTTTGTCATCCAATTTCCTTACTTTACTTATTCCATACTTTTATCCCATATAAACACGTCCTAATTTCACACGTACCTTCATGCAATGTAACATATGAATTATTTCAACGATTAATTACGTCACATATCCAGGGGAAATATTACCGGGGTATTACATGTAATTCCCCAAATTTTTTGTTATGTTAAGCCTAGGATGATAATGTTATTATTAGAGCATAATTAGACTTATGTAGGGTGGTTATGGTATTGAATTAGTGGTGGTGGATTAGAAATTGTTAATTTAGTAAGGGAACAAAGGACTATATTAGTTTTGGTACATGATTTGTGATAATCTTATGATAAGATTATGGATGAGTAAGGAAAATATGATTTATATAAGTTTGGAAAGTGGTTAGGAAGTGGTGGTCGCTCATAAGGGAGAGTGGCGGTCCATCACAAATATTGCAAAACATTACAGAGTGTAAAATGTGAAATTTAGGTCAATCATGGGAAAGAAGGCGATCGACCGGTGTTCACGCAAGATATTACAGTTAGGGGTAGGCAAGAACCAAACTGAACCGAGTACTGACCCGGAACCGAGAGTCAGTTCCGGTTCTTGGTTCCCAAAATTATGTTTGGTTCAGTTCTGGTTCTTGGTTCGATGAGGGTCTCGGTTCTTGGTGTATAGAACCGACCAGAACCAATAATTGTAAAGAGGGTACCCTAAGTCAGATCTTCGTGTTCTTGCCTTGGTTCTTGCCCTTCCCAGTTCCCGCAGATCGGCACCTTGCCCTTCCTAGTTCCCTTAGATCGGCGCACTCCCAGTTTCTCACCTTCTTGGTTCTAGCCCTTGCTGTTTGTGCCTTCTCGGTTCTTGCCCTTCTCAGGTTCATTTCTCTCCCCTTCTTGTTGATAGGAAAAGGAAGGTGAGCTTCAAATCGAAGCTTCCTACTGTTTCTTGATTCAAATGCTTTTGTTTTATCGATTACTGTTCTGTTTCTTGATTCAAATGCTTTTGTTTTATCGATTAATGTCTTTTTAATGGTTCGTTTGTTTTTCTTGATTCGAAGCTTCTCGTTGATAGGAAGAGGAAGGTGAGCTTTGAATCGAAGCTTCCTACTATTTGCTGTTGATATCCTTTTTTAGGGTTAATGTTTGATTGACGATCACTGATTCTTTGATTTCTGGATTGCTGATTCTTTGATTACTGATTCTTTGATTACTGATTCACTAATTCTTTGATTTCTGGATTGCTAATTTGCTTGTTGATTGCTGCGTCCTTATGATTTTCTTGGATTAGCTGCTGCGTTAAGATATTAGAATGCTGTGAAGGAATTTAGTCTTTAATTTGTTACCTTCAATCATATGCATAGATTGTCGGTAGTGTCGAGTAGAATTATACTTTATTCAGACGCTATACCACACACCCTTAGTTTGTATTTAGGTTGAAAAGAAGTATCTAATAAGGAACGAAGGAGTATGGGATAAAATCTATTTAGAATATATTGAACTATTCTCTTGGCGTTATGAAAAGTCTCTTTACTAGATTCCTCCAATTTAAAGAACTCTGTTAAACCCTAAGAATGTTGTTGTGATTCACTTTAACACTCAAAAACTACGATTTTCTACAAGAGCACTTTCCAAAATGCAAGATTGATTTTCAGCTCTGTCAACAATAGATTTAAGAAGATAGGTTTTTCTACTGGCAGTAATGCTTGTTGTCTCATCACTTGAACTTTGGATGATATCTCTACATCTTTTCAAAACTATAGAGCACTATTCTAGAGACCTAGGGTTGTAAGTTGTTGTTTCTAACCCGCCAACTTGGTAGATAGATGATAAACCTCCCTTGAGGGTTACTTACTCTAAGAGATCTAAGTAGTAAGTGGTTATAATAATTGTTAACGGGTGAGTTGTGACTGTAAAATGGCAGTCAAGTGGCGAGAAGGGAGTTATATTCAGAGTTGGCGAGATGGGGTAGTCAGTTGAGTTGTGGTGAAGTTTGTGGCGAGACTTCATTAGTGGATGATGTAAAAATGTGCTTCACTGATTATATCTGTTCATTTATTCATTTTGAAATATTTGGTAGTGAGAGTTTATGATTATAAAACTATCAAGTTCTTAAATTTTGAGTATTCATATGATTCTACTTTTGTTGTTTTCAGTAAGTACAAAATATATCAACATTTTTTTTATGAACTAAACAGTTTTATTTTATATAGTTTAGAAAATCACCTATGACTCTTTGATTTTTCAAGATACAAACAGAATATCAGAAACTACACAAACTGTTTCTAAAAAGCGCACTAAAAATTCTAATGTTTGGGAGCATTTTGTTGGAAGTCATGATGCAGAAAATGGTAAAGCAAAATGCAAGTATTGTCAGCAAATACTTGCAGCGAATACTAGAAAGAATGATACCTCTAGTTTGTGGAAGCACTTAAAATCGTGCAAAAAGCATGTGTCAGATCTTGATAATAATCAAAGCAAGTTGCCGTTTCAAAAAAAAGAAGTTGGAGAATGCTCTAATGAGCTAACATATAGTTAGATGGTTGCAATAGAATATATAGGTAGAATGTTAATCAAGGATGAGTTGCTGATGAGAATGGTTGAATGGGAAGGCTTCAAAGAACTATTTCAATTTTTCAGAAACGAGTTTGTTATGTCTTACTGTAGAACTGTTGGAAGAGACATAGAGAAGATATACAAGAAAGAAAAAACGAATTTGAAAGCATACTTCAAGCAAAGAAGTCAACAAGTGTGTTTGACTACGGACACTTGGACTTCTACACAAAATAAGTCCTATATGGTGATGACCGGACATTGGATTGATGACGAGTGGAAGTTTCAAAAGAACATACTAAACTTTTGTGAGATTTATGACCATAAGGGAGAGACAATTGGCAGCACAATGAAACATTGTTTACTTGGATGAGAGATTGACAAAGTCTTGACAGTAACTGTTGATAATGCCTCATCTAACGATGTTGGTATTTCTTACTTGGTGCGAACTGTGAGAAATTGGAATGGTTTGGTTTTAGATGGAGAGCACATGCATATTCGATGCTTTGCTCATATTCTGAACTTGATAGTTGCTGATGGGCTAAAGGAGCACCACGACTCAATTGTTCGAGTGAGAAATGCGGTGAAGTATGTTAAATCTTCTCCGCAATGACTTAGACTTTTCAAGTCTTGCATCGACAATATGAAGATTACATTTAAGGGCAATGTAAGTCTTGATGTGCTGACTCGATGGAACTCCACTTATTTGATGCTAGATAATGCCGAAAAGTATGCCGTAGCACTCAATAAGATGAGAGAATGTGATAATACTTACGCAACGCTGATGGAGGAGGAATGTCATCTACTTCTATAGATTAGAGTAACATTTGGATATTTGTCAAGTTTCTAAAGGTGTTTTACGATAGCACTAACGGTTTCAAAATCTTTGCCAATTACAGCTCATCAATATGTCACTGAAGCTTGCAAGTTGAAGATGATCATCGATCAGTATGCCAACGGTGATATTTTGACGTTGATGAGTATGGCTCATGGAATGATGACCAAGTTGAAAAAGTATTAAGAATATTTCGATAAGATGAACACTCTTCTATTCGTCGCAGTCCTCTTCGACCCAAGAGGTAAATCGAAGTTTCTAAGACATTGTATCTTCATTCTAATTGGATCTTATAGAGTTGATAAGTATGTGAAAGTAACAGAAAATGTTTTAGAATGATTATATTTGGAGTATAGAGGAGATTTAGCTAATGATGTGGAGATTGTTAATGTTGCTAATATTGAAAATCCGTCAAATGAGATAGATATTGTTTATGCACAATTCTATGACAATCCACTTGAGGGGCTTTCAAATTCAAATAATATGTCAGAAGTTGAGGAGTAATTGAGCGAGCGGTTGAGAAGTTCACACAGACTTTTGACATATTGAGGTGGTGGAAATTGATGACACATAAGTATCCACTGTTGAGCAACATTGCGAAAGATGTATTGAGCATTCCGATTTCCACCGTCCCTTTCGAGTCAGCTTTTAGTTGTTGGGGCCGTATTATTGATTCATCACGTACTTCCCTCCAACCTGAAATAGTTGAAGCTATAATTTGCACACAAAGTTAGATTCGTTCCCAAACTCATCTAGATACGTCGTAAACAACAAACGACTACGAAACTATTGACAAAGGTGCGTTACTTGTACAAATATGTTTATATATTTGATGAAACTCTTTAATGTTAAGTGATTAATATGATACTTTTTTTCAGCACTTACTGCTTACGACCAAAAAGACAAAGATGACGAAGGAGGAGGTGATCTCTTGCCCCGAGAAATCATTACTAGTCAATTCTCCCATGCGCCACATGTGTTTCAGGAATATACGAATGAAAAATTTATTCCATCATCACACCTTTAGTTAATTAAGGAGTTTAATTCACCTTGTTTTTGTATCTGAGCAGTCCACATTAGATTAGGAAAAGCAATGCTTTGGGCAACATTTCTGCAGGAACTAATGGTACTCTTAACTTTCTACTTTTTGTATTTGATATCAGATTTTTGAATGACGAATACATTTCACTCTCGTCTTTCTTATTCGTATCCATGTTTCAGCGGTAGCTCAGGTTTCAATTGCAGAGAGGCAGGTAAATTTCTAGTTACTTAGTTGCTGTTTTTAGGAGTTTGTAATAAAATTCCCATATGATGTTCATTTTTATTGCTACTGTTTTTAGGAGTTTGTAATAAAATTCTATTGATTTTTATTGGTACTGAGTTACCTTGGGAAAGGTTTGTGTTTTTTTTAAATGCCAATGAGTTGATTATATTGCCAGTGAGTTGATTATATTGCAATTGTAACAATCATGTTCCTTGAAGGGTTTAATTTACATTGCCAGTGAGTTGATTATATTGCAATTGTAACAATCACCCTCCTTCATTGTCAGTGAGTTGATTATATTGTTAGAGGCAGGGTCAATCACGTTACTAGGAACCAGAATCAAACCGAAACCGAACCGAAACCGAATCAAAATCGAGACTCGGTTCCTATTTCGGGTCGGGTTCCTTGCGGTTCCGGTTCTGATTCCTTACTCCTAGAACTAAGAACCGAATGGTTGGTTCCAAGAGGTCTGAAACCGAAACTGAGAACTGATTTGTCCACCCCTAATTATAGTGGCGAGCGAAATGTAGAGCGGTCGATCATGGCAGGTAATATGGTCAGTCATGAAAGTTGGAAAATATTACAGATTGTAACCATTTTGGACCCCGTCAATCGTCCACTAGAGTGTGATCGACTGGGTGTTCTGAAAATCAAGCAGAGTCAAAATTTCACTGTCTCGTGGTCGATCCTAATAAGGAGTGATCGACCGGGAAGTTCAACAGTTGCTTGGAAAATGGCTTCTGCCACGTTTTCACAGGAGGAAATTGGAAGTGCAGGTGGGAGCTTGGTTGTGCGTCATCTCTCCCTTGTAATGCCCATAAGATTACAAGTGGAAGTTTTATAGCAAACCATCTTTAGTCCTTTGGTTTTTCCTCAAAGCATTTGTCTCCAGAGTGAGTAATCTACTTTGTTCATTAGCTTGCTGCTGTGTAAGGGGAGGAGTTTCTACAGAGGAGTGGATTGGCGAAAATGGTAAAAGATGTGTGTGTGGTTTGCTAGAGGTGGCCTATAAAACAAGATTAGGAAAGCTTGTTTAATGTTTGAGTTCCATTCTTTGATTTGTTTTGCATAATGAACTTGTTGTGCAGAATAGTCCATTGTTAAGAGACAGTATTCATGAGGATTATGTTATTGTGCATTTGGTTACTATAAGTACTGCTTCATCAATTGGAGAATGAAAACAATGTTTTGCTGGGTAGCAACTATCTATGTCGATATACTACTGTGATAAATGGGAAGATGTTCAATAGGCCGGTTGAATGAATTGGTTTCATGTAGAACTGCTTTCAGTGAAGAACATGAAAAAGGAATTGAAAACAAATGTTTATATGCCTGTAATGTATCCTCTGTTTATTATATGAGTAATATGTAAATTCCTGTTGAAGGCTTAAATAGTTCTCTACTCTGCTAATGGATTAGTTTATCGAGGGTAGGTTTTTTGGAATTCTGTTGTGGGAACAATTGTCCACTGCTGTGACCAATTGATCAATGCTTTGATTGTTACTACTTTGCTCAACTTGTTATATAGGTGGTCATTAGATATAACCCAGGTAGTTTAATGTAGCTCATTGCGTTGGTTCTGTTGAAAAAGGATGTTAATTTCCATGTTGAATATAGTTTGATTTAAATGCAATTATTCTCTGTGATTTCATGCTCAACAAATTGGTTGAATAGAACTTGCTCCTTGCTGGTTATAGTATTCGTATGCCATGGAATTGTATGTTACTTCATGCACTGTTTAATGTTGATAAGTGATAATGTTAGAACATTGCTTGTATTTTTATCCATGACATGCATCATGACTAGAAACAATTAGAGCTGCCATGAAGGGATTGGTGTTTACATGCATTGCACGGGAGAGAAACAGATTAAATAACTGTAAATAGGAGTTGAAGGTTGGGGAGATTAATATCATATCCACTTGGGAGAATTACGAGACGAGGTATCTCATCTCTCGTTGGGATGGGTGATGGTTCTGCCCAATGTTCAATCTTGAGGATGTATCTATTCTCTTCCGTGGGAAAAATCTCCAATGTCTTGGATTATTATGAGACTGTGACTAAAGAACAGAAATGGTGAATTCTTTTATGATATGAAAGACATGAGCATACATACATATTTCATTTATCTTTTACTGGGCGTTAGACTTATCAGTTTATCTTGTGATGTAGGTATGCAGGATATCAAGGAGAGAAGCAGTTGAAGAAGGATTTGACGGTGAGATTGTGCTGGCTAAACTAAATGGGAACTGTTTATGGAAAGGGTTTTGTTTTACATGACCAAAATTGTATAATTTATACAGAAAAGAATTTTTAGTACAGTATTATCCCTTGTTGTTTTTGAAAAATATTTTAAAAAGAAAGGCATTCCATCGCACTTTTTGATTTTTAAAGGAAATAAAGAAATCATGTCGTTACATTCGGGGTTGACCAATTTGTCACGTAGCAGTCACGTCTGAATTTTTGATCAAATGTTCAAATTGGTAAAATTAAATGTTATCAAGTAATAAATAAATTGAGGAATTCAATTCAGAGAATGAGAATTTACTTGACTCAAAATTTGGTTGACGTTTGGATTTTTGAAATCGAGTATTTAATGAATTGATTTAATATATATATATATATATATAATTTAGTATATATTATATTATATTAATTATTTTTTAAAAATAAATTTAATAAAAATATAAGGGAATGACCTTCATTCCTCTATATTCGGCTGCAAGAGTAGGAATCGTAAGAAAGAGGGAAAGTTAGAATTTTGCGAGAAAGGAAATTTTGATGTTAGATTGGAGTTCGTTGCGACTCTAGCTTTGAATTTTGTGAAGACATTTTGTGGGTAAGTTGTTCTCCTCTTCGATTTTGAGTTTGAAGTTTGAGTTTTATGTTGGATTCAGATTCGAGCTTAGAAACTCGAATCCGTGAGTTATTTCTGGAGTATGTTGTTACATTTAGAGTTTATGCAGGAATATTGGTCGTTTGGAGGAGAAAAACAGAAGAAACGATGCGTTTTTCTCTCGAATTGTTTTTCACCTCGAAAACCACGCTAGAAGGTCTCCTCGGTCAACCAATGGTATTGGGCGGTCGACCGAGGATGAAGCTAAGATTTTTGGCAAGGCTTGGGTTGATTTGTGGTGGGCCACATGTCGGTCGCAATCAACTAGACCAATCGACCATGGGTGGAGTTGTTGCCTGCGCAGCTGGAATGGTCGCTTGCAGCGGTCAACTGCACCAACAGACCGGTTGACCGCTGTCATGACCCCAACCCTCGGTTTACAGGATTGTGATAAGGATTTTCCGTCTAGAGAACGACACATGCACATTTACACTCGGATTGAAATATGATAATGTTGAATTACATCACTCGAGTATACTTACAAAAAATCATATTACTAGTAATCAATACGTGTATTACCATATTTCAAACCAATTAAAATTTTCTTTTTATTTAATATGCACACTACAAATATGTAACACCTGGATTTTTCGTACAGTAGTTTTAGCTATGTAATGTGATATTTGAAAATTTAATAGAAAGTATTTTTGTGTCACAATTTGGAGAATTTTACATATTATGTATTTTAGGATTTATTTATAAATTATAAAGTAAATTAATAATTAATTAAGTAAATTTAGGTATCAAATGATTAAGGTAAGTAGCTAGGAATGAGAATTTAGTCACGACAATTGTTTTTGGAGAAGGAAAAACATCGCCGCATGGTGAGGTTATCCATGCAGTAAGTGGAAGAAAGAATGGATGATCAGCAGTCGTTGGATGGAGTCATGCAACGGATGAGATTGAGTTGGCTTGGGAAAAGTTGCTCCTGTGGAAGCATTGGATGCCACATGGATGCAGGAGAACAGGGAACCGTTTGATTGGATTTAAGGAGAGAACGTGGAGCATTAGATTTAGGAAAAGATGCTCTCGTGGATGTAGTGCCCCAAAAGGGTGGATGCTGCAATCACACATCGACATGTTCGATCTGAAATGCATAAGATATAAGTGGGTGCCTATCCATACAAAGTAGATGCGTTTTGGGCTAGTGGTATGTGATGTTGGCCCAATAACAAATCCATGCGGGCTGAAGTTCACCCAAAGCAGACAATATCTGCTTGGGCTGAATTGTTACCCACTTAATATCAATATGGTATCAATTGATATTAAGTTAGTAACCATTCAGCCTAAGCAGATATTGTCCACTTTGGTTGAACTTAGGCCTGCACGAATTTGTTCTTGGCCTAGCGTCCCACACCACTAGCCTAAAACGCGTCCACTTGGTATGAATGGGCACCCACTTATATCTCATGCATTTTATTTCCCCAAGTCGATTATCTTTAGCAAAACAGCTTCAATCCTTTGTCAAGTTAGATACTATCATGATTTTGCACTTCTTGACATGTGTTTAGAAGTTGTATTTGAAAAAGAAATTATGAAAAAGTTAGTAAATGTTAAAGAGAGAACAAGAAAATAGTAAAGTAGTAACTCCGATATTATTATTTTGATATATTATTTTTGAATGTTATATTAGGTTCTGTTTTTGAATAGCATCCAAAACTCATGTTGCCTTTAAGGGTTTGACATACAAAAGATATGAGTATGTTTGTTGTTGTTCGCGTTTATATTTGATATAGGGTAGTCATCCTTGGCAAAATAGCTTGAATCCTTAATTGAGCTAAACACTATCATGATTTTTCGCTTCTTAACATATGTTTAGAAGTTGTTGGCGTATACTGTCTTTCTCGTTCATTTTTCTCTTCTATTCTGTATCCTTTCATCTTTTATGTTGTACTTATTTCACTATTTGTCTATTACTTACTCTCTTTTTCTTCTTCCATATAACCTGCTCATCATAGATTTATTTAATTTGCCACTAATAGTCACAATAGTGCATCTTTGTTTTCGTCAAATTAAGATTTTCAATTTTCATGAGTGTTGCCTAATATCATTTGGCATGAATGTTTGGATGGTACATGTCTATTATGCCTCTTCTCTTTTTCTTTTAATATTGATAACTTTTTTACTTTAATTATCTCGTTTTTGCCTTAACGATGATCAAAAGTTTTATATTCTTTAACATCAAAACTAATTTCTCTCTATTTGTGTTGTCACAACATTTCTTCCCATTTAATGGTATACAAGTATAAACAAAACATTAAAATATATTTCATTCTGTATATCTTTCATTTTACATAACAACGTTCTAGGCAAAATGGTATAATATATATTATTTTTATTAATTTTTTATTTAAATTATCAATCAAATTTGTTTTATCCGGTTCAAACCAGAACCAGGTCCCCCCCCCGTCGTTCTGACCCTTGTACATCG